>JAGFPH010002311.1:166141-206540 GCA_018207615.1 Philaenus spumarius | reverse complement strand
TTGACCTCGCTCTGGTGCGATGGGCCGGGGATGTGGGGAAAGGACTTAAGTGGAGAAAAATAAATTTTCCCACACCGTTTTCTAATGTTACTTCATCCTTGAACAGAGATGTACCGGATACCAGATGTTCTTAGTCAGATTTGTAGAGGTTTGCTCAAGTGGCAGCTTACACACCGGTATCTGTACATGGGAGTTATTTCGTTTTGGGTAATCTCATGTGGTGGCTGTTGCTGCAGTGCTTTTAATTCGATCTCAGTCATTACTTGGCACACTTTCTCCCGAACTTCACTTGCCAGATGAGGAGGAAAAGTTTTTGCCATCTCAGACATTCTCTGGAAAAACAAATCTAAACCATGTGTCTGAGATTTGGACTCATTTTCTCTCTTTTTAATTTTAAAAGCTCTTTCATCAGTTTTGTCCTTTCTTCTTTTCTAGTCTTGAACTCTTCAAGTACTCTATCTTTAGCAGTCTTTTTTCTTTTTTGTGTAGGTGTTACTTGCAATTCTGTACCAATTTCGTCATTCTGTTGGTCATCAGCCTTTTCTACGTCTTGAGGCGCGTGAGCCCTGGCGCAAAGTTGAAATCGCCAAACGTACAGACTTGGTGGTACGCCATTTTGCCCACGCCGAGAATCACTTACCACCATTACCAATAATCATTCGCACACCGACACACTATTCACTTGAGCATAACCTTAGGAACCAGCTTAGATGCTACCGTATAATTTGGACTAGATATAATTTTACACTACCGTGATTTATACTCGCCTTTGCTTGAATAAGCGGTACCGTTAGCCTTGGCGGCCATATCACGCTTAATCACAACACTTCACTACTTTACCCGGCCTTTCTTGGTTTAAACCCCAACCCTACCGGTCGCCATTTATTCTCACTACTAGCCGATCATAATTAATTATTCAGCGCACTTAATTGTAATTTATTAAGGGGTCCCAAAAGATTTAATACGGAGAGCTCGGCGTCAGGTTGTGTCCGCTTCAAATCCTATCTTGGCTCTGCGCTTCTTGCGCTGCGCCAAGGTCACGTGTCCCGAACCACGTGACCTAAATACTGCAGTGGTCCAATAACATGGTGACGTCACTGCAAGCGCGTCACAGTCTTCAACCTGTGTTTCGTCATCATCATCTTCCTAGTCATTGTTTTCCAACGTTTCCATCAAAGTTGATTCTTTAACATCTTTTGAGTGCTCAGGCATCTGGTTCAGCCGTTTTCGTCATTTGGGAAGCATTTGACTAAATCCTGTAAAACACACACCCACGCACACACACCCAGACACGAAGTTATGGTTAAATTTAATTGTCAAGGTTTTATTGAGCAATTCTCTTCGCGCACACTTCCTGCCAACAGCATCAGTCAAGCCAATGAACACAGAACTTATAAGAAGCGGAACGCCCAGCATATTAAAGATTCAGCCTAATTTTATTTGAATTTGACTAGGTATCGAGAGCGCTACTGTAGTCGGTACGGCAAGTGTGAGTGAGACAGAGAATGAAGCAGCCATTCTCTGTCTCACTCGCACCTGACACGGTGATGAGTGACAGACGGGTGGAAATTTACAGCCAGGGCTTCCTAATGGCCGCCGCGCTAGGCTCGATTTGGCGGCAACTACAACCGGGCTGACTATTCTCCATAAGCGTTGCGCTTCTTATAAGTTCTGTATTCATTGGTCAAGCTGAGGCCGTTGCAGTGAAAATGGTTCAGTGGATTGGCAGCTCAATATCATTAGAAAAAGTGTTTAAACGCACATAGGCCTACACTTAAAGAAAAATTAAGTTTTGTTTTATAGCTGGGAACTTGCCTCTGAAAAATATGTAATTTTTATGTTTTTGAATGCAGATGTAAAAATATTGTGTTAATTTAAAATATGTAAACTTACTTTTAAAATGTCTGTAATTTATTTTTTAAGTATCTTATTTAATAATAAAGTAAAAAACTTTAAATTTGTTCCACACAAGAAAAAAATGAAAAATTATGTTTCCCTTTGGCTGTACCATGTCTGTACCCTTGCCGTGCATCACGATGTTTCATCTTTGGTTTTTATTAGGTAAGGCTTACTATTTTATTTTTGTTAGTTTACAGTTTAAACAATACAGTTGAAAATAGACTTTCCTTATCTCCCAAGTTCCTTGGAAATTTGTTTCCAAACATTTTTTTTCACCATTTCATCTTCGTAGTTTTTTTGTGAAAAATCATAAATAACTGGATTATCTCGAACCAGATCTATCAACTTATCATCCAATTCACTCGTGAAAACCTTAGACTCCGTAGTGTTAAGTATACATAATATAATAATAAGTTAATACAGCTAAATATGTCACAACAATTACAAAAACAAGTTGCTTAAAGAAATTAAAAACAGTGTATTGCGCTGCGAAACACCCAGCGTACCACGCAGGAATAGACTGAGACCTATCCAAAGCGTATCACGCTGCGATATCACGCCGTACCTTGGAACAGCTGACGCGACGTCAGCAGCCGGACATGGTCTAAGAAACCACGCCAATGCTCTTGCATTCACTCTGTTCTAGCGTTGACGTGGTCATCACGTTCAATAATCGTGCCGGATGCTCGGCGTGGTCTCACAAACCGGAGCTTTTAATCAGGTTGTCAACAGATTCAGGAGCGATAGAAATTTGTGTAAAAATTACTGTAAAGTACTGGGATAGGATCCCAAATGCATTTTCACTGCACCGCCATGCCCGACATTGTCTGCATATGTATACAAACCATACACCTTAACCTAAAAATTACATATTTTTCAGAGGCAAGTTCCAAGCTATAAAACAGAAATAAGTTTTAGCCTACTATGAGTGTAGGCCTATGTGCGTTTAAACACTTTTTCTAATGGAATTGAGCTGCCAATACACTGAACAATTTTCACTGCAAAGAAGTCTTTAAACTTGTCTCTTACACTATAAGCTAACTGAGTTGCTTTTCTGCCAGTTGTAGCAACATCCATAATTAATTCTGACACTCGCAACGTCGCAACTATGTCTGAGGTCTAGTTGCTTTCACAGAGCAAGCTAAAAATAGATTCGCGCCGTCAAATACGCGCTTTTTACAAACCAGTATCACGTTAAATCACGGCGTGTGTAAGTAACGCCGGCTTCACCGACTTGCCGCTCTTGAACATCACGGCGTAGTTAACACGGCGTAGCTATCGCAGCGTGGTCTTACAAACCGAGGCTTAAGGCTGCCGCACTCCGATTGCAATAATATATTACTCCATTAGAGAGCGCTAAAGCTATAAAGTTTAGCGCTATAGTTCACATACCAAGCTTGGATATGTTTATAGCGTATAGCACAGATGGCGCATGCGCTCAAGGGGTCTTTTCCTCGCCACCCAAATTATTAACACTTTGCGTGCTACGCCATTTTACGGTCCAATTAGCAATGGCTAGCAAGTTGTCGACCTATGACTGAGCGCGGTTACCGCATAATAAAATCTATCCATTTTATGTCCATTTTTTGTGAATCACTTTAAATAAGTTATAAAACCTTTCTGAATAATAAAAATAATAATATTTTTACGTAAAACACATTTATTTAATAAAAAATGTCAACAATAAAAATTAATTAAATTAGTGAATGATTTTTTATTTATTTTTTTAAACCAAGTGCTTATAAAACCTGAATTTGTTTTATATAACATAGCCTAATTCGTAAATTATCAAAATATCAATGACACAAAATTAAATGTTTTATGTTACTTTATCATAATATATTATAGTAAATTTTTCTTTTTCTAAATAAGTTTTTATTGGAATTATGAACCATTATAAAATATTTCAAAAATGTACATAATATTATGTATTAATTTAGATTTATATAAAAATACTAATCATTCATAAACCACGAGAAAAAGATAAAATGAGGACAAAGCGAAAAATGAACAACTGTTAAGACGTAATTTCGTTATTTTCAAATTAATTTGTCACTAATATGGTGAAATATCTTATGATATGAATAGAAGTGATAAAAATAATAGATTTAAATTAATAACTTATTTTAAATGGTAAAAATAGTGGCAGAATGGTTTAAAACTTTGTCAATATTCTCCTAGGCTACGCTAGCAGTCAGGGCCGGATTTAACATTTTGGCGCCCCTAGGCCAAATATTTTTTTCCGCCCCCTAATCTGGTTAAAGTTACTTCCCCAAAAACCTTTATTAAAAAATTATATCAGGCCTATATTATCTTAATTGCTTAAACACCACTCCACGATGCAATTTTATCATTGCAAGTTTTTTGAGTGATTTACTTGGTTCTGGGCTTAACAAAATGCCGTCTTAAAACACTTTTAGTAATACGATGCGTACCGCTCGACGACATTCCTACAGCCAGTTCTCCCGTGTTTAAGATCAATGTTATAACGAAGTTGATGCGTAATGTTGAAAAATAGTTTACTTTACCAACAATTATTTGTTCCAATGAACTTCAAAACCAGAATGACTTTTTTGTAATCAATTCAAAAAATATGTTAAAATATGGCTATTTAATTTTATTTCTAGATATTTTTTTAATATTTTTTTTCTCTCGGCCGTGCGCCCCCTGGCAGCTTGCGCACATAGGCCCGGGCCTACCGGGCCTATTGGGAAATCCGGCCCTGCTAGCACTACTCGTAGAAGGGCCTCTACTAACTACTGAGGTACGAAATATGACCATAGGCAATAACTAAATCCCCTCTTTTTCAATGTAAAGTAAATAGTGCATGTGCGGTTAAAGCCGCGCTCAGTCATGGCGATGGACATTTTATGCGGCTTTAACCGAGCTCAGCACGGAACGTATTAATTTGGTTTTCAAGACGTAGTGTTATTGTATTTGTTTTGTGTCAGTTGCCATCAAAAAAGAAAGTGGAAAGTTTAATAGAAAAGGTAAAGGGTTATCCATATTTGTGGTTAACAAGTAGCCCTGACTACAAACACCTAAATTTAAAGACCACTAGCTGGGAATAGAAGTGATAGCGAAGAATTATAAAAGTGATTATAACTTGTAAGTGATTATAGGCCGGGTTTCAAAATTTGTAGGCCTATTATTTTATGAGGTAGGTGTCAATATACCCTATGTGTGCGAAGGAAGAAAAGGGACTGGCGAGTGAAGGTCTCCGTTGACTGGGCCTACTTTGCTACTTAAATTTCGTTAATTTCGAAAGCAATAATAAATCACCAATATTGTACCGTATTTTTTGTATAGGGTATGTTAAGGGTATTTGCACATTAATCCATATGGTATTAATATTGTTGTGATGAGTATTATCTCAACAACTATTTTACAAATATGAGTACTAACTTGAACTCAAACTACCAAGAAGTCATTCAAAAATATATTAATACCTGACAATTGGCAATGAAATATTTAATTATATTTCTTACAGTGTATATTGTGGAACGTTTATTATCCAGAATGATATAAGGGCTGAAAAGCATATTTCCTAAAAACTAGTTAGAAATTTATTATTTTTTAAATGGTGAGAATACATATCGCCACCCGGTCACCACACTTTTTAAAAGTTTTACCACAGCTTCTAAAGACATTAAAAAAATAAGTTATTTTGATTTTGAAAAGTGTTTTATTTTGCTGGCAAGATTTGATAATATTAGATTGTTTGTTTTGTTCTATCTATGAGATCAAAATCTGCAACACTTCACATTTGAGAATATTTTTACCACCATTTTGAAGTAAGACAAAATAATTCAAAAATATTTTTCACCGAACATTTTCTTATTCAAATATCTTGAAAATTATTTAAACCTTATTGTTTGAATTCAACAGAACTTTTAAGAGTTAACATCGACAGATATTTTTAATATTAAGTTTGAAGATAAATGTAAAACAAACTATTTATACAAAATAAACAAAATAACAAAAGTCCGTAAGTTAAGGATAAAATAATTTGTAAGTATTGGTTTACAGTCAGTATGGAGTAACCTGTCCTCTGGATCGCTCGGCTACCTGGGGTTGGCTCGGGTCAAAACCCAGCCCTCGCTTCCGTCTGCAGCTGTCGTTTCTGCATCCCCACTAGGAAATTAACTTTCTTTTCATGATCATAATTTTCAAATTTTCATCGAATATTTGAAAAGTATATGAAAACATAAGAAGAATGATACTAAACACGATATAATTTAGTTAAAAAAAAAACAATATAGGCGCATCTTGTTTGTGTGCGGCAACAATCGAGTTGGTTTTGTGTAATGATATTAAATTCAATGTTGTTAAAAATTATTACAATAATTGTTCAAAAACATAACAATATTATTAAATAATACAGTATTACTCCAGGTTACTCTTTACAGACTATAGTATTGTGATGTCCTGAATGTATACATGAGTTTGTTCAGTTGTCTAGGGAAAAGCCAACTTAATAATTGGGTAGTTATTCTGTACCCCTTCAGTTTGAAAGCAGCAATTAAACTTTTTGTAGAACAGACAGTTTTTCTGTAACTTAGATTTTAAAAAAATGTCAAACGGCCTAGTTATGTACAATTAATTAATTGTTCACCATCACCTTCCTTTGTTTGTCAAAATATTTTGAGAATACACTGTAAAATTCTTTCATTTTTCAAAATTATTCTGTTATATATATGTAGTTGGTTTTGTTTTTATTTGGATTTTCTTATAAGGTTTTACACAAACTTCGTCAACATAATATTCGTGTGAGTCAGATTATCTATAGGTTTCGAAATTTTTGACACAAATAAATATCTGCAAATATCGGTATTTTAAAACGAGCCGTAAATAATAAGTGAGATAGAACTGGCAAGAGAAATAAGTGCATTAATGGAAACAAAATCCAATAACGGAGAAATATGATTGAGTAAATCGACTAAATAACCTATTTATCTACAGGGCTGTACGTAGAGTTGCATAAACAACAACTGACAGGCGTTACCGATAATCTCTTTACTCAATGCATTTTGAAATTGAATGTATAAGCTCTTTATTGCAAACAATACTATTTGCTGGTATTATTGCCGGTACTATTTCTACAGCGAAATATGAACAGATTTTAGTAGCTCAAGTATTTATGTAACATAATTTAATTTAGGTTGTGGAATGTAACTATTTAGGGTCCTCATTTGTCTATATTTTCTTGCTTATCAAAACATATATTATATATTACACCCAAAACTTAAACTCTTATACGGAGTTGCAAATTTATACAAGGAATGATATTTAAAAAAACAAAAACATTATTCTACAAACAAAACTCAAGTTTACAGTTTGAAGGTTCCGTAAAATCAAAAACCCTTCCTTATAGAATTATTATTATTAGTTTGCCAATCCGTCTGAATGTCGCAGCCGATTGTCTCAGCTGAAGTGTCACAATCAAATCTGACATTTATTAAACATGCTAACCCGTATGTATTATAATAACCAGAAACACATTTTCTACTATGCATTGTGGGAGTTGGTCTTAAAAAAATTATTTTCTAAAATTTTTTGGTGTTTCGTTTGAATATTATGTTTTATTTACTGATATCAAACTATATTTAAAAAAAATCCCATATATAGTTTTAAAGAGAGCAAAACTTTGCCGTATGTGTTGTAATGTTAATATATGTTCTTTTTTCTCAGCATCGATACAAAATATCTCATATTTTTTGTATTAGACAAGTCATGCTTTTCTGTATCGAGAAACTCTCTTATATTTTTTGTTTTTGAAATATATGTCATTTATTTGATAGAATAACAACTTTATCTTTTTCATATTTTCATGCAAAATAGAGAATGTATTATAAATTATTTCAAAGAAATTATTTCATACTATAAAAGCAATTACATAATTTTCTTAACCAAAGGTAAATATTGCTAAAAATCCATTCCTTTCTGAAAACTATGTTTTCCCATCATGTCATTACTGTTCTTTATACTGTGTTTGGGAGCTGAACACTACCTTTTACCCCTACCCACTGTCATTGCTATTCTGCCATGATTTATTTTTTATTTAGATAACTAGTTGAGTATTTGACGTGACGATGCTTTGTTGTTAATAATACGTAATGACAAAGAAACACGACACTTTCAAAAGAGTTTATATCATGCTGTGTGTTTCACTATAGTTTAGTTGAGCTCAGCATTAGTTTTATTAGAACCATACACTTTTAAAATGACTGACGGTACGGAATTCCTCGTGCACGTTCAAACTTGAACATATAAACCTTATTAAAACGGTAAATATTATTAATTACTTTATTTATATAAATTTGTTATACAATTTTTTAAAAACTATACATTAAATCTCATTACAAAAACAAAACAGGATAATATTTTTAGCGAGACAAGATGAACGTAAATAGAGTGTCTTTTGATAACATTTATATTTTACCACTAAAAATTAATCCTTTCAGATTAACGCCCATATGCTTTCAAAATAGTTGTCAAATATTTCCAAACTTAGTCTTATTGATTATATTAATATCTAAAACCTTAACCTAAAAAATTCCGAGACAAATTTCCGAGACTGTTACACGTCTTACTGACACAGACAATTTAGTAATTAATTATTGTGAATAGTAAAGTCACTTGGACAGATTTTCCAACAATTTTAAAATCTGAGCTTATTTTCAATAACCATTTATGAATGTAAGAGTTTTTAAGTCCATGCACAATGTTGTAGATTTATTAATGATCGATGTAGAAATGGTAGATAAATAATACAGTTTGTTTAAGCGGAACGTTTTTCTAAATGTGCTCGTGCTAAACGTTTTTCTTGTGTATGGCTATTTTATTTAACCCCTGTAACCATATTACTTAAGATAAGTAAAGGTACACTACGCCACGTCTGGTTGCTTTTGGTTATTATCAGATTTCATTACTGTGGAAATTGGAACTGTCAATATCAGCTGATTGACCAGCCAACAACAGATGTTCCTTTATACAAAAACTACAGAGAGATTTTCATTGGGAAATCGATTCAAACCCCATTAGGTAATTCAATATTGAAAATAAACTGTTGTCGGATACTATCCCGTAACATATAGTCCTATTCAGACCCTGCAATACTTACAATGACTCACGAACGGTTCTATATTAATGAGTTTCCTCGAAGATTTATTGGTGGCAAACTTTTTCTCTTTATTATTTTTGTGGAATTTTATACGGTTGATATTTTTGAGGACACACTTTTCGTAATTTACCATTTTTGTAATTTATGGAACACCCAGTGAGTAGGGTAATCATTAGTTCAGAATTTCGGCTCCTAAAAACCTATTCCGATTCTGCTTTTCCGGTGTGATCCCTCAGAGTAGAGTTAGGTTGAACATTAATATATTCATTCGCGAAAGGCGACCATCTTGGAATTGAATAGCAAGACGACGATATCTTTTTAATAGTTGCTTGTTGCTTGAGCTGTTGTATTCATTTGGCTATTTTTAGAACTACAAGGTGTGTGAAAAAGTAAGTTCTGCGAGCTCTGCCCTGGCAAAAAAAACTAACTTTTTTTAACTGAGCTTTATTTTGAAGCAATTTTAGCAAACAATGATTGTGCTTACGATTTATTTTCATTGTTTGTTTTCAAAGTTTATGTCAATAGAAGATCCCGGAAAATGTGAATAACGGCCTGTTATCAGATTTCTCGTACAAAAACCTGCTGGAATTTATCTGAAGGTTGTTGAGATTTGGAATAGTAGTACAATGAATGGTAGAATGGTTAGGAAATATTAGTTGAACGAAGGCAGAATGAATGTACATTAATCAGTATTTGATTGACTAACCAACCACTGGGTGGCCTTCTGTTGAATATGAAAACTTCGTTAGGAAAATTGATAAGGCAGATTTTCATCTACCTTCAGCCAGGATCTTGCACTGAGCGTTATAAATTATTTCTGTTCCTGAAATGCTCTCTAAGACAACGATGACGTATAAAATCCGATCAGTAGTTCTAATTGTTGGTATCGTTATTTGAATAGGGAATACACCAACTAGTCGAACACTTAAGTAGTTCGAACCTGTTTCGCACATATTGATGCTGGTAGTCGAACCTTAATCGTTTCAATTAATTAAACTAGAAAGTGTATTGCAAGTGTATGAAAGTACCTGAATAATATTTATAAACAAAATATCTAAATGTTGATTTAAAATAAATAATATTTCCCAGTTCACCATATTCAAACGGGTTTCAAGTTTGTGATGACAAAATAATTATAAGCCTCATCATTGTAGAGAACAATGCATTTATGTTTCAATCAGACTAATACAAGAAGATCTCACTCTATAATTGAAGAAAGGTAAATATTGTAATTACGAGAAACACTCCTACTGAGGTTGAGATTGTTATGGTGAAGCCGGAATGTGACGTAAGCTCACGTATAGGAAAAGCCCAATGAATGTGATTTGATTTGATTACCTAAGAAACATCCGGAGGTCAACCTTTCACTGCGGTATGAACTGAACTTCTTTAGAACAAAGATAAAGTTCTACAGAAAAAAAGCAAGGTGTGATTGTTCGTAAATATCTTATAAACTTAGAGGTAAATCAATTTACAACGAAATACTTAAAGTACCGTACGTCAGTTAAAACAAAGTGGAAAATGGTAACGGATTAAATATTACGTGAAGGAAGGTGTATTTATAATATAATAGCTGGTACCTAACCTTTAGTACAAATAAACATTTTAAATAAAAGCTTTAGGCTATATTTAGATTTTTTTTCAATTTGTTCGATTTTTAAGTTATTTATATTTGTTTAAGTTTTTGATTTAGTGAAGGTTTTATAATTAACTAACAAATTGTCTTTTAAAGTGTATTTATGTTTTGATTTTAATATAACGTAGCCGTTGATCTCTAATTAAATTGTATACAAGTTATAATAAAATATAATAAATACATAAAAACATTTCCAGAGAAAATTTGAGACGAAACAAAATGACGCTTTAAAGATACTTACAGTGGAAGCTCGTCAAGTGGGCGGGCTTTTCACTGTATCTTTCAGAGAAATTGTGGCATTAATAATCCAACAATATATATTTCAAAAAGGATATACGCCTAGTGTTAAAGTTGGATAATGTTTATTTCTTTATCCATGCTAATATTATAAAGAGGTAAAATTTGTATGTAGGGGCTAATCTCTAGACAAAAGTTTTACTAATAAAAAGCTACACTATATGTGAGTAGGTTACAATTAATTTGTATTTAAGGGTTGAAATATAACAAAAAAGCATAACAATAGAAATTAATTGTTATACATTCCTTAAAGCTAGAGAGTTTAACATGTTTACATTTATTTCTTAGTAGATACACAGAAAAAGTAAACCAGATTTGCATTTTCTTACGTTCTGCCAAGGGGTGATAACAACCCCTAAAATAATTACAATTTATTGTTTTACTTTCCCTAAAGCCAGAGAGCTGAAAATGCGTACATTTACTTCTTACAAGATATATAGAACAAGTAAAAAAGATTTACATTTTGTCTTGTACTACTAAGGGGTAGACATTGAGTAACCACCCTTAAACAATAAAAATAGATTCTGCTTCCCAAACTTCCCAAACATCTAGAGACTTGAAATTTGGCACTTATTAATTTGAAGTGTTTTATAAATCACCGAAATTAAATAATTGCGTCTAATGGGTGAATTGGGGGCCTCTTTACAATAAACATAAATTGTTATACTTCCCGTGAAGCTAAAGAGCAATAGATTGATTGACACTTTTGTTTCATAAGTGGAAAATAGGTTCAGTAATGCAAGAGCATTTCGATATGTCTAAGGGGTGACAATTGAAAAATACCCATAAATCAATAAATATTATTGTTTATATTTTTCTCTAAACTAGATAGCTGCAATGTATTCCACTTATTTCTTAAATGATACTAAGAAAAAATAAACCGAAAGCATTTTTGTAACTTGAGACTAAGTTACTTGCGGTAAAAATGGAGATAGTAAATGGAGTTACTATATATTAAAAATAATTTCTATTAATGTCTATATAGATGAATTTGTTTACATTATTATTATAAAATTACATTAAAAAGGAAAAACTATTTGAACTTCGATTACTTTCGTCTAAGGGTAAAATGAGGCAATTACACCCATTACTTGAGGGAGAATATGCGTCGAGATTTAAAATTTTTAACATGTGGACGGAACCCCTTACTGGATGCGCTTCGAAACATGAACAAATTAACAGATTTCACTACGCGGCGGATTTATGGGCCAGGAAATTCAGACGTTATGTCGGATTGAAAACACAATTATTGGTAACAATATTAATTTCATAAAATTTTTCGTATTTGTGGGCTAAGCCATGGGTATCTTTTAACAATAAGATGGCGAAATTACCAAATAAATTTAAAATTGAATTATTTAATGCGGTTAAATATTTGAGAAGTGTACACAACACAATGAAAAATGCGCGTAGGGTGTATACATTTTTGTGGGTGTGACAACATACTCATATAAATAACTACAGTATACTTATATAAAATCTTAATCCCTCACACACATGTCCGACCCAACCCGGTACGTCTCGTAAGTTATCATACAAGTCCAATGTATCCCGCGCCTCATCAGCGGAATTATCGGTTTTAATCGGGTTGCTTCGGCCCTTTTTTATCGTATTCGTCAGTGTCAGTTCAGTACAAATATGGCTGCAAGTAGTATCGCTCTGTTCGGTGTTCTTTTGGTCCTCGAAAAAACGTAATATTTGGTAAAAAAAATGGTTGCGTGAATGTGTTGGATTCAGTTTCATGCCGTTGCTTAAAAAATTTCAAGAAACAAGCCTGAGGAAATTATCAATTATTTGAGGATGGACAAAGAGACATTTGATTTGTGTAGTCTCTTGTCCTTGACAACATTAAGAAGAAGAAAAAAAAAACAACTGAAATGAGAGATCCGGTTAGTTGTGAAGAAAGGTTGGTGGTAACACTGAGATTTTTGGCAACTGGAAGAACCTATGAAGACCTGAAATTCAGCTGTGCCATTTCTCCCAATTTCTTTAAATAGTTTTAAAACCATTTACAACTAACACCATTTTAAATTTTCTGGTCTTTAATAAAATGAAGTAGAAGGAAGTACCAAAGTGTAGGCTCATATACATCATCCAAACCACATCCACTACTTTTGGATTTCTCAACTTCCCTCAACTCACGGCGGTAACTCGATAGAAAATTATCAATTTTTTTCACTACGTCAGTAGCAACATCCGAATCGATTTCCTTCCTTAAGAGTTAAACATTCTTGCCTCATGTGTCTGTTCGAATACTGTTTCGAACGTACATCCCGCAAACCTGGCCAATAGGAAGAATTTGAATTATATTTAATTCATTGCATGTAGAACAATAATCTGACTGTATATTTAATGAAGTACATCCTCCGTACATTTATGGTTCATTGTATGCCTAAAAACCAAAAATATCTTAAACTATTCATACAGAAGTTGGCATTATAAATTCCTTCTCACATAAGGGTCGCACCCGAAAAAATTCTATCACTCGGGGAAAGCTATGCGCAAACCTAGTATTATGAAATTACACATTAAATAATATATCATTCAACCTAAATATCCTATCTGCAATTGTAAATGCATAGAATGTGATAAGATACGTTAGAATTTTACCGGTACAATTGAGTTTCTATTAAATCACCACTTTTACCTACTTTAATAAAATAAATGAAATACTTTTTTAAATTAACCAATCATCGTTGGCCATTATCCTCTAATTTACAACAACAGGTAAGATACATTAGTAGTATTAAATATAATAATTACCATTAGGATGTAATGAAAGCAATAAATTTTAATAAATAACGTGCCTTGGGAAAGGGGTAGCTCGTTATCCCTTAATTGCTAGTTAGTTATAAAGGTGCACCTGAGGGGTTTGCTTTGATTTCACCCCCTTTCAGTTGTCACGCTTTGTGTTTACGTAAGGTATACAACTGAATTAATGTAGAGTGATTGAAGCACAGGAGCACTGGAAGGGCTTACAACACGTTTATTTCAATAATGATATAATAAAAAGTTGCTGTTGCATACACTCAGCATGTACTTTTCCTACTGTAAAAATTACCTAAAATTTAATAAATAACAAGTTGAATATCTGACAAGTGAAACTATTTAGATGTTTATAATTATCATCCTAGTAAGACAAAAATGGATGTTATTATATTAGATTAAACATAACTAAATTATATTTGTTTAATAGAAGTATTTTAAACTTAATTAGTTTCGCTTAGAGCTTCGAAAGGTTTGTTCAACGATATAATATATACTTACAACTGTTATAAATATACCCGTAAATCAACTCTGAAGGTTTATTTAGTTTGTTGCTGCAGACTGTAGTTTGTTTACAAAACCGTACATACACTTGTAATAAAGCTTCGAACTGAAATCATACTTTGTTCAGAGTGTACCGCAAGGGCGATCAGTCGAAAGAAAAGTCACCTTAATGCTCGCACAAATAAACAGTTCGTGTTGGTTTAATGTTTTACCATTGGAACTATTGTTCCGGCTATATATTCTTGCATGAATCTACGTCAGTGCACACAATTTTGGTATTTAGTGCCCAAGTCAAAGTAAAAACGAGTGGAGTCTTCTACTTTACTGAGACTGTCTTTACAACTTTCAAGTGATTCAAATTGTTAAACATCATCGACAATGTAAAATATTTTAAGTAGGCATACATGTGCTTAACACAATTATATTAATATCTTTAATAATAATAATCTTTATTTATTGAGGCGAAGTTAGGACCATTGGGTCCTCTCTTCCACTTAACCTCGAACTTCAAGAAACATAAATACATAAAAATTCATTTTTAAAACAAAAATTAACAAACAAACAATAACTACAAATATTAATTACTTCTAAAACATAATGTACAAACACTGAGAACTAAAAATATATACATTTATATGCTAAGTAAAATAAACTAAAAATGAATTATGCTACACTATAATACAAAAACACACTTACACTCTCAAACATACCAACACATTCAAGAATTTGCCTCAAAACCCGCCCGAACGCCCGAAACTACACAAAACTGCCGCAGAACCAACAACCCAAAGCCTTCTTGATACATTTCAAACTCTCCGGCAATGAATTCCATAGCCTACAAGCTGTCACAGTGAAAGATTTATTAAATATCTCAGTTCTGTGCCTGGGTATAAGTAATAATGAAGCTTCTCGTTGTATGTCGGTAACATTTACAAAATAATCAAAGTTATTTATATCATTATATTTATCCTACTGAATAAACTATTTATATGTAATGATATTTTTTTTTAAATTGTTTACCTATTTTGAAATTTCCCATCTTTTAGGCCATCATCATTAACCTAAAAATAATGAGAACCGAGGAATAAAAGAACTTAGATTTACAAATTTACAAACAAACTGGATTTAAAACACAAGATACAGGACACTGGGTTGTGCAAGACACTATTGGAGTCATAAGCATTTTTCAGCTTAGTTCTAGTTAAGATTACATATTTGTCGCTTATTTTCAAAACTGTTCGGAATTGCATGGTGAAGCTTTATTACTTACATACAAAGTTTGTAATCTGAGATCGATTTTCGAAATGGCAAAAGTTTCTTAAATAACGATACTTGACTCCTAAAAATGTCTTATAAATATATAGAAAATATAAACTATGATTAATAAAATATGTGATACCTGTTTAAAATTTAAAATTGTGTATACAAATAAATACGTAAAGAAATCTAATACAATAGGAACAAGTATAGTAATCTTATTCCAGTGGAACTTTAGAGATATCCAAAAATATGTTCTAAATAAATATTTTTTTTAGAAATACATTAGTTAAAAAATTTACCAGCTTTGATTATGTAAACAGGACTATACATTTACAGGTTAGTTCGTAGACAAGTTCCCGTCTGGAAACATAATAGTCAAGTTACTGAACGTCAAAGGTTATAACGAAGTTAATTTTCAGTTCTAGAAATGTCATCACGCTGATACTAAATTAATACTCTTACTTTCGCGGCAAAGTTACAATTCGTGTATTGTAGGTCATATTTTATCACGCCTCCAGGCGGAAGAGAAACCAACTAACGTTCTAGCCAACTGTAAATATTAACAACGAGTCATCGCGAAACGATTTCCATTCAACAGTTGGTCTACATTACCAATATGACGGCTTAATTAGAAAACGGTCTTAAAATATTTATCTTAATGTAGCCATGCATTTATAACATCTGTATTCTGTATTTATTAAACATTTGAGAATTATTTAGTCAGCTTTTTTATTATAAACTATACTTGCAAATATAATAAGTTTACAAAAATAAAGTACTTGTTTGAATTATTAAAAAAAGGTAAATAAAATAAAAAACACAATGTTTTCTAACACAAGCTGTTGCAATCGTTGATAGAATATTATTGATTTAATAAAGTTGTACAGTTACGAAAAGCATGAAAGTATATTTTGTGGGATTTCAAAGAAGTTTCAGGTTTGCGTCATTTGTTTATAAGTTATGTAGGTTTAGAGGCGGTTCTACGTTGTACTTATTGAGGAAGCCATAGCCAACGCCTGGATGTCGGAAAGAGAAGGGGAGCTGGGAATTTTACCTGCAAAATTAATTACAAATTCAAACCATAAAACTGACATTTTAAAGTCACTCACGCCTCCTGAAAATGAAATATTATATAATATTATGCATTACTATTTGGTTTTGTTAAATAGTGTGTTACATGTATATATTACATTTTTTTTATATTAGTTTGTCATGAAAGTTACAAAATTGACGAAAATTAAGTGATACAAAAATAATTTAGGCAGAAAAAACAAAATAAATACAAAAATTTCATTAAATTTAACTTCTTTTGATTTTTATAAAATCCCACTTCAAACTTCACGTGTACTATAAGTGGGATTAAATTTTTTTTCGACAAGTCTTTTTGGTAAAATTTGTATTACTTTTAATGTGCATATGTGTGTAATGTCTTAATCTACACAAGTTGTAATGTATTTTAGAGCGGAGGTCACAAACTTATTTTTGTATCTTAAATTCTCGTAGGAGTCCATTTCTCCTTCTTAAAGTTTAGGATTAAAATTACTACCACAAGATGCAAGTTACGAATAATGAATATTTGACTTTAGTTTTCAACTCCCATTCTCCCAATGCCCAATCATCCACATGCTGAAACCATCTTTTTCCGATATGGCAATCCACATTTGTTTAGGTGTTCTTTTGTCTTTTTTGCGAATTATACGGAAAAGGCATCTAGTTGAAAGGGTAGATCTATTACGTCTACACTATTTATGAACACATAATTTCTTGATTACCTACTTTGAAATCAGCATTTTGTACCGCAGTATTGTAAACAAAGACGATGTATTTATACTTTAAAGAAAAATATTACCTAGTTTTAATGTAAACAAGAAATAAAGTACTGTTTATTGTGAACTGAATTTGTTGTGGGGAAATATAGAAACATTGATGGTATACTATATAGACAGAAAATATTTTTAATTACAATTTTTTACAACTAGGAGGGGTTTAAAGAAACATTTGATTTAAAATACGAAGGGCAAATTTAAATATTAAATGATCATGGGTTTATGAACAAGACGAGCTTTCCAAAAGTGCACATATAAAAGCATGCTTGTTTTATTTAGATAGTGATTTAATGTTTTTTAACAAATCTGTTGGTAAATTTTGAGACCAACTTGACGTTTGTTTTTGTTGAAAATTATAATACGACAAATGCTTATTGTTCGGGATTTAATGAAATTTATAAAAACTCTAATAAAGAACAATGTTGAAGCAATGTAATCAAGTTAGGATAATTACAATTACAATTACATACAAAATATTGTAGAACCGAGGGACCAATCCAGATTATTGACACTGGATAATACTATAGATTCGAATAGTTGAAATATAAGTGTTTATCTATGTTAAACTAAAATGTAAGTCTGGCGTACCTTGAGATCACTGGAGCGGTGCGGAAGTCCTGGCCAAGCGTGCACGCTGGTTGCAGTTGATGGTTGATGGTTTGAAGAAAATGTCCACGCACTACAGTTACATACACTTATCACAACACATACATTTACTAAATATTCGGTTTATTATAATGTCAGGTTTAGAGTCTCTGTTCAAGATGGCGGAAGGCCACGCGAGCTAAACGGTTAAAGTTTATAGCGAGAACACTACGAACCGTAGTTCTGCTGAGCGGCGAAATCAAACTGAATTACTAGAATTAGTCGAATTAGTCAACGTCCTTAAGATTTGAAGACGGTGGTTTTCTACTAAAACGATTATGGCGAGAGCGGCGGTAATAAAAACTGGTGCGTCATGGACGGCATCCAATCTAAGACAGACAGTAGGCAGGGATGTGCGGGGGTAAAACATGGCGGTTTTTAGCGGGAACTCTTCCGGACAGGCATGAGAGCAGTATATTTGTTTAAGATAATATTGTAGTAGTTGGTAAGCAGATTTCACTAAACACTTATAGTAAGCTATCCATTTCAATTACACAGTTTATAATTACAAGCTCAAATATAGTAGTCAATATCATAGATAAAGCTATTAAAAAAAGCCTGATAATGAAAAACACAATTGATGTTTTCATGCAAATAAAATGCAAAGTACAAACCAACAACAGTCTGTAAACTAGTGTAACTAAAGTTTCATAATTAATTGTAGGTATATCCGTGGGTAATAATCCAAAAATTGACACGAGATTTGATATCACTCTCATTACACGAAGTATACAAACAAAACAAGGTACCATCATATTTTATGTTTACAATCATTAAAAAAATAAAATAAAACTAAATCAGGGATCTAGTCAGTTGCCCGAGAGGAGG
Source organism: Philaenus spumarius (assembly GCA_018207615.1). NCBI lineage: Eukaryota > Metazoa > Arthropoda > Insecta > Hemiptera > Aphrophoridae > Philaenus > Philaenus spumarius. The sequence continues at coordinate 187,756 of JAGFPH010002311.1, read as the reverse complement.
CACGTAATGCAGAGTTTTTTTATACAACATCAAATTAGAGGTTCAAGATTACAAGATTTTATGAAACAGTGACTACTTCTACAAATTGTTGTTCATATTCTTGCAATCACATACAACCCTTAAGAAGAATACCAAATTACATATAACAACCGGTTGTCAGCTGTGTTATTAAGAAGATAAATTATTTCATAGAACGAAAATGTTTAATCTAATTCTGCGTCAACTGAAGGAAGAACTCACGTAAAAGAGAAGAGAGTTTATTTATGCAATGAGCACATATACAGGGTGTTTAGAATATGTGGTCCTCTGCAAAAAAATGAAGTTTCTATACACATGCATGTCCAAAAACATCTTGTTATTCAACTTTCATCAATTTTGTATTTGTTCGTAAATAAATAACAAAGGAAAGTTTGCATTATTTTTATGCTGGAAACATGAAAAATGTGTGTTAAATTTTTACCAAAAATATTTATAATTTATAACACCATCATTATATATAAAAAAATACGAAATAAGTTTTGAAACACCCTGTCTAGAGGAGATAATTGTTTTGTGTTTGCGTTTGAGAAATCTGCCCAAAGGATTTAAATGTGAGAAAAGGAAGATATTTTGGTATGTATATAATGTAAACTAATTTAAATAATAATATTTAGAAAGGTACATTCTTTGTTTAAAAAAAATGTGAATATGGGTACATTTATGAATGCACAGTATAATATTTTTAGTTAGTAATAAATATGGATTTTTTTAAAATTGTGTGGGTCTATTCTTGTATTTAGGTTTAGCTATTTCACTTCCATTAATAGACTATATTATTATCGCTGAGTTGTAAATTCAAATCCATGAATAGAGCAAAGATAAGTACCATTACTTCAATTTACAACTTTTTAATAGCCTACTATACGCAGTTTGTAATACATAATACATGTTGTACTGCGCTTTCTATTTTTTTTTACAAAATTAAGCAATACCAGACAACATTATAAAAAAGTCCCTTTCGGCTAGGTCTGGTAGATTTCGAAGGTCATCCTATTTACTCATATAAACTAAAAATTTAATAATTTTTTTTGCCAATGATTTGAAATAAAATATGCTACTGTACAAATTACATCCAAATGAGAGGGTATGCTACAACCTGTACAAGCTGAACAAAATTATATGCTTGGTTCCAAAATCAACTGAAATATGTTATTACCAAAAATTTCATTACATTACTCTAATCAGAGAAATCCATGATAGGAGAAAGAAAATAGTGAGTGAGGTATTAGCATATAAATAACTACTGAGCTTAACTTGTGAGAAGATAACTTCATAAAATAAAACTTGAACACAAAATCTCTCGACCAATACGTTTAATAACTCAAATGCGTTTCAGTGACATGTCGCCATCTTCAGTGATGCACGAGCTAAACAAATTATAAACTATAAATATGTACAGTTGAGATTTTGTGTTTAAGTTTTATTTTACCGAGATATTAGCGTTATAAATTTGCTTAGAACAACTACAATTTTGTAACATATTATAAAACAATGCATACACACAACTGCATATGTTTATTAAAAATTATGGTCAATGGAACTAGTGTGGAGTTTCTATAGAGTGTGAAGTTTTGGAATGGCCAATCCTACTTCGTGTAGGTCTACGCCTTATCCTCGGCCAACGTCATTACAACATGTCATTTAATGAAACATTGTACATTTACCGTTAGATGCATTACAACATTGCCTGTATGTTCATTATCTAGTTGTACCTAATACTTAGCCTACACAAGACAAGGGCGAACACATTAAATACACGTGGGTGTGCAACCACGCTAAACATCGGCTACTCGGTCATTGGCGTTCACTGGAGTTAGAGGAAGTCTTGTAAATATTTTTCATTCAGTATAAGTATTAGAATTTAACTATTAGAATAAGCTGAACAGATGTAGATTTATTATTAAATTTATTTTTTCAACAAATAAAAGAGAGACCACTGTGATAGAAAACATAGTCGCTAAGTTAGTAACTTATTTGTGCTGTGACTCAGCTGTTTATTTTCGGAACCAGCTGATGTAACCGCATTAGCTCGGTTTAATGATCTGCTGAAGTAAAAATAAAATTTATGGATTGCTAATAAAAAATTGTTAATGCTAAACACATTAATCTAAATTCACATATCATTTTAAAGAATGTTAAATGATGTGTATCACTTTTGGAAAATAACAATATATGTCTTATTTTTCCTCTAATCCTAACTCCAGTTTAGTTTTATTAATTACAAACCAAAACATCATTTATTCTGAGTTTAATCATTCAAGTGTCTAGTCAAATAAAATTTATTTCAAAATCTAATAAAACAGAATTATCTTACTATACATTAATAACCAGATATTTCCTTTAAATTTTTGTCGAAATATCAAGTCATTACTTAATAAAAAGTGTTTCCAATGTTGAGTGCAATTTTTTCAATATTATTTTACGAAATGCTTATGAACCCTATTTTCTTGAAAATACGTTTAACTTACTTTGCAAAATACTAGTTATATAAATGAACTAGAAACTGATTAGAGGTAAACTTTGTTAGCTTGCTTTGCATTATTTATCTAAGAAGCGACAGTTGGTAGGTTGTTTATTTTATAGTCAACTGTAGTATACTTAGATTTCAACCTGGATATTGACTTTGGGGTTTCTGATTGTTACTTCATTTCCCTTTAATACATTAGTTATAAAGGCAAAAATCCAGGGAGTAAAGAAATTAGTTTAGTTTAAATAGAGATACTTCAAGCGACTAGTCATCTGTCAATAATTGTCAGTAAATATTTGTAATTCTAACAACAGTCCAGTCATATTGAGTATTTACCTGTAAATATTTTCACTAAAGGGGAGCACTTTGTACTAATGCTCAGAATCTCTATATATATATATATATATATATATATATATATATATATATAATTCAAATACCACTCACTGACTCACTTATCACGAAATCTCAAAAACCACCAAACGGATTGGAATGAAATTTGGTATGTAGCTTCCTCTAGGGTTCTAGGTGCTTAATAAGAAAGATTTTTTTAAAATCGAAATTTTAGGAGGGTTTGGGGGGTCAAAGTTAATAAAAATAACCAAAGAACGGATTGGAATGAAATTTGGTATGTAGCTTCCTCTAAGGCCCTAGGTGCTCATTAAGAAAGATTTTCAAAAAATTCGAAATTTTTGGAGGGTTTAGGGGGTCAAAGTTACTAAAAATCTCCATATTTAACTTTGATTTGCCTCTCCGTGCAAAGCCGGATCGGGTCAGCTAGTAAAATATAAAAATCAGCTTTCGTAGATGTTGTGTTACAGCCTTCATCTGGACAAATTAAGGCCAATTTCATGTTTTCAGCCAAAATTTGCAGTTTTGAAACAAAAGAACTGACATGTGTGAGGTATAGTAAAACTATATGCATATTGGTTTTGATAAATTGGATAGGCAATTTATAGACTAGTGCTGTTCAACAATTATTAAAATTGTTCAATAATAGTAGAACGGTTAAAGAAAATTGCAATTCCGATTGTATTATTGATAAAAGACATACCAAAGCAATATAAAAACAACGAGTGCATAAACATTTTGGTAATACTGAAAGAATATGCTGCTGTTAGAGGTGTATAACTCAATGTATTAACACTTTTCTCCGCCTAATAAACCATTACAGACATGGAAACTCTATTATTTTCAAAATATGTAAGTTAATGCGTTCTTCTACGTTTAAACCATAAAGTAAAATAGCTGAAAGCCTAAAGTTGACCGCTATTTTGAAATATTACGTTAAATATATTGACCTAATACGAGATAACTGAAGCATAGTACATTGGGTAACATTTTAAAGTCTTAAAATTATTCTATTTGTCCAATAGAAATGTTAAATCAGAAGAATTGAACATACTGACAAATACAATTTGAAGAATGTCACGCTTTTATTCCTATACAAAAAATATTTTGTTTTGAACGAGTGGATTTTTAGCTTCGTAATTATTTAATAACCAATCAGAGTGCAATTAATACTTGTAGGATGTTAATGAGTTCGATAAGCATTTAAATAAGTGGCTTTATTTTAGAAGATTTTGGGAACGTAACAACAACCTAACGAATAAAGGTAATGTGAGTAAGGAATAGGGAAATACTTTAAGAAAGTTAAATTAATTTTTAATAGTAATAAGTAATAAAATTATGTTTTCTGGTTACATGTGTTTACACATGTATCTATTGTTTATCTATACAGTGGATAAAATTGTTTTAGCTTGAAGCAGATGTACTGCTTATATTGTATTCGCTTACTTAACATCACCAGTATCTCTTTATCAAATTAAGACAAACATGTTTCTATTAATAACTGATTTGATAAAGCATTAATTTCAAAATAGCTTAAGAGAGCGGGAATGTATTTGGTTTATTTTGAATTTATTTATATTACAATTACTATAGTTAGGATTTTGTTTTTGTAAAGATGTCATCAGCTCAGGCTCAGTTGGAGATACCTCATTTTGTTCTGCCTCTTTAAATCTATACTTAAATTTTTAGGTCTGATTTTTATTTGTAAGATAAAAAGTATATATTACTAGTTTTATATTGTAAGGCAAAAGAGAGAAAAGTGAAAAATATAAAAATATGTGAAATAAATGTATATTTAATTATAAATGTATGTGTGAGAGGCAATATGACGTGTTCTAGTACAATATCGTAAACGAGAAAATAAATGTGGGCCAACGTACCCCAACCTTAAATAAACTTTAAAAAAATTTGAACGTCTTATTTTGTATTATTTTAAACTTATAATGACAATAATATAGGCTACTCTTTTTACTGTAAACTGTACATCTTAAGAGGGATCAATATGTTGGAAAATTTTACATAGCCTACTAATTTTACACCAGAGACAAAAACAGACATCTTAAAATTTGCAATTCGATTACAAATAAAGTTTACCAACAATTTCCACTCAATCAAGTTTCGTTACTTTTGACCTAAAAAATTTATTTTATAATATAAGAACTTGCACATTATCGAAAATTGATGTATTGAGTTCTTCAGCAGTACTAAATAATTAATTAGTACTAATTTAAAAATTTTAAGCTTACGTTTCTGTTTAACTGAACAAAACAATATAAAAGATACAAACGGAAAGAAATATTTGGAACCAACTTAAAATTTAATAAATCTTTTTTTGTTTTATACAACACATTTTGTGAAATTAGTGTTTTGTCATACATAGCATAAATAAGAATACGAAGTATCATAACTATAATAGATTTCTCTGAGTATTCAAAAAATATATAAAAAACACAAAATTTATAAAGAAAACATAATGAAACGTGCTTATTTAAAACAATATCATGTCTACATTATATGATTGCCTTCACGATAAAACAGTTTTACACTTTTAATGTACAACCTGAAATCATAAACTCACGGCTCAGAATGAATTACTACTACGAGTTAAACAAAAGAAGCTTTAAATTTATTAAAAACAAATTTTCCTTTCCTTTCATAAGTAAAAACATACATTTTAATTCTTTTTCACAATACCATTTTCACGATCTTTCCCAAAATATTTTCCCTAAGGGAAATTATTTTTGGTTTCCGTATTTATCATGATGGAGCCTGCGGGACCCTTTAGTCTGTGGGCGAGGGGGTGAGTTTGTGAGCGAGATCGAGCGGGTATGCTCGCCGGGTATACTGCAATTGTAAATAGAAAATACACTGTAAAAAATTTATTAATTTAAGTTTTAGTTTTGGGTTAAATTTCAGTTCTTTTTTAAAACTTTTTTTAATGTCTTTTAATTGTATATCCTATATGTAGTTTCCTTTTGAATTTAGTTTTATTTTCAGTTTTAAAATTAATATTTGTATTTGTTTTTCTTTGTATGGTAAATATAATGATTTTCCAGTTTCTATTAGAAAATGTAATTAATTTTATATAAACAAATTTGTTTAATGTTTATTTTGAATTTGTATTTGTTTTGATAAATTTATTGAAGGAATTATGTATAATCATAAATGTATTATTATTATTACATTTTGATAGCTTAAAGTCAAAACTACATTTGTTATTTTACAATGACGAAGATTTTAATAATATAAAACAAATAGCTCTGTAATTTTGTTAATACCTAAACAATAAAGCATTAAACCAAAATTGACGATTAAAATGAAGTCAAATTGCCCCTGAGGGTTTCCGCTTTAGGAACCTCGTTACGCCTAATTGCTAGTTAGTTATGAAAGGTTGCTTGTTTTGGTAACACCTGCGGGCATATCTCAAGAACTTTGTTTTAATCTCTTTTCAGTTGTTGTATTTAATCTTTATACATTATAATGCGTAACGAGGAAAGAAGAGAATTTTGATTATGTCGCACTTGTTTTTTCAATAAAAAGATACATTAATTTAAAGTTTGTTATCATTGATATTTTATCATAAGGTTATTTTAATTGCGTATTTTGGGAACTGTACTTTGATTACATTTTCAATGAATCCATTTAATTTCACTATATCCGCGGTATGTTTAGTTAGTGTTATATTTTGTCTATTGCTTTTATTTAAACAACATTATAAAAGATAAAGGGTTTTCGCAAATCATTTTAAGGGATGCTTATAATTTACTATTGTAAATGTACTTCTGAGTTTAAAAATCATCTGCATACTCCTATTTCCTCAGAACAAAATAAAAATAAAAATAATAATAAGAGAGAGAGAGAGAGAAGAGAGAGGGAGAGAGAGAGAGAGAGAGAGAGAATGACAAAAGGAAATTCTGCGGAAAATTGCGAGTTTGACTCACTCGTTAAGGACTCCGTATCGACATACATACATCTAAATAGTTTTATCAACATCAAATTAATAAAAAATCGCATCAATGTCACATAATATACTCAATGTAAACTTGACTTGAATTAAGTTATACATTGCTAGGGAGGACCAGTGAAAAGAAGTATCAGATCTGAAACTCAGTACTATTAATGCACTCACCAAGAATGAAAAGTTATACATTTTTACAAAAAAATGCCTCTAGTATACTATTTCTATACAGTATACGAGTACTACTATTTTTTTTCAAAATAGTTGCTGCAATATTTTCGGAAATATTGGGGGAGAGGCAAGAGTTTAACAACACTTTTAGAAATATATTGAGAACTACACATACAAAAATTCTGATATAAATAGATTTGAGAATTTCAAATCAATCTATTTCAACCGATACCCCACACGGCAGTGTCATATAATATTTATGTTTTAGGGTGCCAAAGTTTAGCTCTAGTTTAGCAAATTAGTTTCTTGTATTTTGATTATTGGATTATATGCGGGCTAGCATGCTGTATAGTAATATCAAATTTCCTCTCACTACCTTTATTAATTCCAGAGAGAAAAACTGTTAATTTTCTGTTTATAAGAATAACATTTTTTGGTTAAGAACAAAAAATAGTTCGCAAAATAATTCCTGAATAAATTTTAATATTAACAGGAAAAAGGTTTTCAAAACTGACCAATGTATATAGCATACATAGTTTTAAATAACAGTGGTTATGTTAGTTATTTCATTGAAAATAGTCTTGCATTAAATTTATAAATACAGTGCATTACAAAAATAAATCGTTATTATATTCTTTATTCACAAAAAGAGTAAAGAGGTTTTAAATCTAGATATAAGGTGGTTTACTTGATTAGCATGAATTTTCCATTGTAATAAATTAGTCCGAAAATCTGGCGTGTGAGAAAAAGCGTAAAAAAAGAATAATTTGCTGTTTAACATTATTAAGTTTTGGAGAAAAAAATCCGAATTTTGTTTGATCGCTGATTATAATCAGCTTGTTTCTAATTACGAGACGGCGATAGCTTAGTTGGTTTTAATAAGCTTGAGTAGGTTCGATTTCAGCTATTGGCTCAGGCTTTTCCGCGTGTTATTTCGATCTTATGTCATTAATCCTATATGGGCACTCCGTCAGGACGGTTAGGGGAAAAATCGGAACCATCTCAAAATTTAATGATAACTTATTTATTCGCGATTTGAATATTTTTTCGTTCAAAATTTTATTTTTTTTTAGATTAAAAACTTCAATTATTTATTAGTCATAATCGGGCTTTAAGGCAATTAACTATGCTTGAGTTCAAACACATTAAGAAGAAACCACAAGAATAATTCTAAATCTATACTTATAAAAGCCAAATACCATTGACTCATTGACTCATTGACAGTTTCTCCAAAACCACGAGGCCTACAAACATGAAATTTGGCACTATACAATACAATACAACTTTATTGCTTTAAAGTACAGTGTACATAAGCAAGATGTTGACCATTTACAAAAATAACATATTTCATGACATTGTTCGTTCTTTTCCTTAGTTTACTCTAATTAAAAACTTGTTTGGTGTATTTATGATACTTACAAAATTATTTCAATATAACTATAACACGAAACACAATTTCAGATACTGAAATAACACAAAATTATACAAACAACAACAATATCAGTACATTTACACATGAGTTAGTTATTTGAAGATATTTACTAAACTAATTTATTACATTAAATTCAAAATGGATTTCCTAAGTTTTAGGCTATACACAACAAAAAGGTAGACATTTTTCATGGCCTGTACTGAGTTTGAAGTTAAAATTGACTCTATATTATATAAATGATGCATACAATTGGAATTGTTTAAATATTTACTTCTAAAAAGATTATACCCTTCACATTCCAACAAAAGGGGAGTTATAGTGTCATTTCCTGTTACACATATTGGGCATATTTCACTGGGGTTAAAGCTATAGTTGTCTTTTTGTAATATTAATCTATTATATTTCTTGCCAGCAAGACGTAACTGAATTATAATTCTAAGTATGTATAAAGGACAATTGTCTTCAAAGTACGTTTCACAGGGGGTTAAGCCGCTTATATGTCTGTAGTAATCATTAAATCTTGAATTTAAAACGGACTCAATGTCTAAGCATATTAAATTGTTCTTAAATTTTGCAACTAAATCTTTTCTTGAATTGATTACTTCCCAGTGGTTTTGACTCTTCCAGATATTTTCTGCTCCAATCCTTTTCAGCTTGCATCTAAGCCAGTTAACCCAATTGTATGGGACATCCTGTGAGGAGATAGAGGCAAGTTTGAGGTAGCACAGCCTTGGCAAACTATCATTATTCATTTGAAGCAGTGCAGTCCACCAGTTTAACATTTGTTTAAATACTTGAAGTTCTAGATGCACTCTGCCAGTCTCAATTCTCACATAAGCATCTGGCGTATTTCGAGGAAGGTGTAACAATCGTTTTAGGAAAGTCAGCTGTACTCTTTCCAGAATGTTTACATATGGTGGTGCCCATGTTTCGCTGCAGTATTGTAGAATGCTGACTACCAGTGAGTCAAAAAGTTTACAGTTGGCCTTCCAGGAATCTGAGTGTCCCTTAAATATTATCTTATTTAGTTCTGGAAGTGCAGCAAAGCCTCTTGATGAAATATTAATTGCTGCTTTTCTGAATTTGCCAGAGGAGGAAAATGTTACGCCCAAATATTTCTGTTCATTAACAATTGCAATTGATTCATTGTTATAAAAAAGCTGTTTAAGTTTTCCAGGGGTTTTTCCTTTATGAAAAATCAACGCTTTTGTTTTCAAAGGATGAAATTTGGCACTAATACTCTTTATAGGCTCTAGACACTCACTAAGAAAGGGTTTCCGAAAATTCGAAATTTTAGGGGGGGGTTTTGGGCAGTCAAAGTTACTAAATCACGATTTATCAAAACCTACCGAACGGATTGGAATGAAATTTGGTATGTAGCTTCCTCTAGGGCCATATATGCTCGCTAAGAAAGGGTTTCAAAAAGTTCGAAATTTTAGGGAAGGTTTGGTTGTCAAAGTTACTAAAAAGAAACACCGAACGGATTGGAATGAAATTTATTATGTAGCTTCCTCTAGGGCCCTAGGTGCTCGCTAACAAAGAGTTTAAAAACAAAATCGAAATTTTTGTGGGCGTCAAAGTTACTAAAAATCCCCATAAGAAATACATAGTGTAATATATTTATTGATATAATATATTTGTTGTTAATATACATTTAACTTTGATTTGTCTATCCGTGCAAAGCCGGGTCGAGCCAGCTAGTTTTGTTATAAAACCTCATGTTTAAAATAGTGGCTTTATTCATGGTACATCTTACTCTTTGAAGAAATTTTGATTAAAGTTTCAAAAGAGTAGTAATGTATTTTAGAAGAAACGTTTTCTACGTACTGAATTAATCATATAACACCAGGATGTATTTGTGTACAAATGACTAACTCTATTGTTGTGGAACATCATGATGTAACGCCGAACACAAACAGACCCATATAAAGCTGTGGACCAGTGTAATGGCGATATGTGGTCTTCCTGTATGTATACAATCATTGTTGTCGAATAGCAGGAAGTGGCCGAATGTTCCGGTTTAAATCACAAGTCTTGATCATGAAAAGAAACTTAGGAAAGTGATGAATGTAAAGGATCCTTCGATACGGTTAAATGAAATGGAAGACAAAACAATTTCAGTAAATATCCTTGTTTTTGTCAAGCTTTAATTGTAAACAAACAGTACTAATATTATTTCTATATAAATACAGTTTGTGTTTACATTCTTTATAAAAAGCAAACAATCTGTATTATTGCACTGTATTCTCTAAACAAAAACATAAATAGAAAGAAGTAAATGTTTTATTAACTAATGAATTGAACCATCTAGTCCAATTTTTCCATAGTTATTTTTGTTTTGTTGCTTTTTCTTTACTTTACATACCAGTAAGATTAATTGAGTAGGGGAGTAGCGTATAACCCAAATAAATCCAATGCCACTAACTGGGTTAAACAACACTCAACTGTGATCACTATTTCAAATCTAACAAACTAGACCAGATCCTTTAACCTTTCAGCCAATTCTGCTTCCGTTATTTTCTCAAAACAAAGAAGTCATGAGAGAAAGATTTATAGTTTTGATGGTCTTGCAACATAATGCTCGAATTGGGTAGTTTGGTATACTAGATCTAAATTAGAAGCTATATGCTTATAAATTATAACCAACATTTATTTTGATTCTAAGGTAAATATATATTTTGTATGTTAAGTAGTTAGCTATTAGTTTTGAAAAAAATTGTTTTGTTTTACCTTACTAGCTCAATATTGCAATTGGTTAACATAACAGCCCACAATAACACTTGAAAAGAAAATTGTTAGAGCTATTTTGTTTGAGGGCAAGTCTGAAACAACTCTCACGTTTTTTCAGACTAAATGTCTAACCATTCAGTGAAATAATTGTCTAAAGAGTTTTAAGGTTTTTTTTTAAAGAAATGGTAACATGGGAGAAACAAAAGTAAATGAATCAAGACTACAGAGTGAAAATAAACATCAAATGCAATTTTTTTTCTGAATTATACTTTTTTCAAAACGTTTTTACTTTGTTTCTGTAGAAATAAGCAAGAGGTGTAAAATAGCAACGTCAATTGTTGGATTTGAATCTAAGACAGTCCAACTCAGGGCTCTATAAAAAGGGCTAAACCTTTTCTTTGATCTCGGCACCGTGCCGCCAGTTTCACTCTGACATCACTGTGCTGATAACTGCGAGACTAGAGCAGTGGACTCCTTGTGCGCGCTGTCGTTTACTCGCTGTTGTAACTCGACGGAAAATCTTCAGTAAAATAAAACTTACATATTCTTAATCTAAATAAATTACGGATTCTATCAGTATAAAAAAACTTTTATTTTAACAGGTATTTCGAATTTTAATAATTAAAAATATTTGAGAATTATCACTGACTGACATGGAAAAGATACTAAGAGAGGAAAGTTTTTATTTTTAGGTTATAAACAAACTTCCAGCGGGAAATTTGTAGCCAATGAGTTGACCTAAACTTTTCAATTCACCGATTTGTGATAAATGATTACATCATTTTTAAATGAGCCCGAGGCGGTGACGCGTCGCCACTCCCGGTGTACTGTTGTTTGATACTGGAATATTTACATCCTTATCCATTATGTTTATGTACATATTGTTATTTTAAGGTAATATAGTAAATCAATTGTCCACAGGTAATTATGCTAGCTAGAAAAAGTAAGCATTTTATTTTAACATAAGCTATTATAATTTATAATTAAAATTTGATATTATTGAAGTGGATACAAAAAGTTAAGTTGGAGGTTAATGTTTAAATGTACATTCAAATGTACACAAACGTAATGGATAAGGATGTAAATATTCCAGTATCAAACAACTGTAAAGTTAAAAAGTGGCTCCAGTCAAAGAAACATTTAAGTACTCCGCAAATTAGACAACAATGAACAAATTAAATAAAAGACAGCATAATTCTTTGTTATAAAGTAATTCTTTTAATTAAATATGAAACTCTTTTTTTTACGTAAGTACGATTTTCGTTTTCCATCATTGATCTCTAATTTTATTTCTTTGAATGTACGTAATAATGATATTATTTTTTAAACGCTAACCTCCAACTTAACCTTTTGTGTCCACTTCAATAATATCAAATTTTAATTATAAATTATGGTTAGTTTATGTTAAAATAAAATTATTACTTTTTTCTAGCTGGCATAATTACCTGGGGACAAGTGATTCACTATATTACCTTAAAATAACAATATGTACATAAACGTAATGGATAAGGATGTAAATATTCCAGTATCAAACAACAGTAATCCGGGAGTGGCGGCGCGGCACCTCCTCGCACTCATTTAAAAACGATTTCATAATGATTTAATCATTTTATCACAAATCGGTGAATTGAAAAGATTATATCAATTCATTGGCTACAACTTTCACGCTGGAAGTTTGTTTGTAACCCAAAAATACAAAAATTCCTCGCTTAGTAACTTTTCCATGTCAGTCAGTGATAATTCTCAAATATTTTCAATTATTAAAATTCGAAATATCTGTTAAAATAAAAGTTTTTTATACTGTTAGAATCCATACTTTATGTAGATTAAGAATATCTTAGTTTTATTTTACTGAAGCTTTTCCATCGAGTTACAACATCGAGTTAACGACAGCGCGCACATTACTGAAATATTACCAGCTGGTGTAGTGTCAGCTGGTGACGTCATAGGCGATCGATACTGGGTCACCGTAAATTAGCAAAATAGTATAGCCCTTGTTATAGAGCCCTGGTTCAAACAGTAGCATATACCCTTAAAAGGTATACAAACAACATGCTAATTGATATCTTGGCCTTAATTTTGTTATGATCCGTCTTTCCAGGTTGATCTTGGTCAATAGATTTTAGGTTTCTAAAGCAACTACACCTCGTACGTGCAATCCCGACAGTATAGAAAACAAGTGAAATCTATTTGTTTTATTTATTTATGTTTTAGTTATAAATGGGGCGCTTAAAACAAATATAACTTAGGTAAGTTTAGTATATCTTTGCTTAACCCATAACACAAAGGACCTCAATAAAAGAATTGCCTAAAGGGATACTTTTGTACATTTTTGCATTAATTAGATTTTAAAGATTTGTATACAATGTGCTTTAAGTGTTAGTTTCTGTCTTATAACTGTTTTGAATAAAACGCTTGAATGTATTTTGGTTAAGTTGTTTTTCATTATTTTTTAAGTTATAAGATGCTAAAAATCGTAAAAGTAGCTATACTTAGTGCAACAAATTACATTTCTTTTAGTTACGACAGAAATAATATGAAGCCAGAAACAAAATATAACAAAATTACTTAGGAATCCACAAAATTTGATCTTAATTTACTTTTAAAGAAGCCTCTCTATTGGAGTAATGGTTATTTATATGCAATTTAAAACATAAGTTTTTTATTTTGTGTTATAAAAAACACAAAAGATAGAACGGGAAAAGTCAACTTGAATAGCTGCACTGAAACAATGAGAGCCCGATTTGTAGTATGTAGAAGAATCACCCGAACTTACATATTTAGAACAACCGTCGATTTAATAAAAGCATGATAAACATATTTATTTTAAAGAAAATTTGAAAATTTAAAGTTTTTGATGTTATTTAACCAGAGAATGAGAAACGTGACTGCAGATATCGGCGATTCTTCAAAATTCAATTTAATTTATTTAAAAAATTAAACATCAACTTCTTTTTTTAGTAAGGCTTAAAGCTCTTAAAAATAAATTAAGATGGTTTAATTACTGATAGGTTTTGTTTCAACTTACAATTTTATAAAAATTAACAAATTACTCATAATTAAAATTATAACATTTTCAGAAGATTATTTTAGTAACTTGATTACAAAACTGTTACAGCAAAACATTTACCACTCAAATGTCTTTTTCTTCTCTATTTTATTTCTGTCTATAAAGTAACAGTATTAACTATTGTTATGTTATTACTGTAACAATACAAGACGTGGTACAATAATTATTATCAACTTAATCAAGAGACAATATGAGAAACAAATATTCAGGATTACCCTAAATGATCCAGGTTCAACCTTTACAATGAAAAGTAAATTGATACGATTGTAATATATATTTAAAAGTTATAAAACTTAATGACTATAGCAGGATCCATCGAATCGCTTCTATATCCACTTGTTAAATAGTTATTATTAATGTGTGACTTTTTTATACATTTAGTTAAAAACTCAACGAATAGTAACTTTGTAAAATATAGTAATTAAAATAACGAATGAAATAAAGTGGAACAAATTTAAAGTTATTTGTGAGAGTATAAGTGATAATAACGTCCACTGTATTATAAATTTAAAATCGTGTTCAGAATATTAATTACTTTTGAACTTCTTATTTACTATAGTGTTTTCTTATTAATTAATTATTTTCGTGAATCTTCTTTTTTTCTGGGACATAATCATGTCTAATTTCATTTGTTCTTCTTGTTCTTGCTTTCGTTAGGATTTACACTTGTGTTTTTAAGTAATATTTGCTTGCTAAATTATTAAGAATAACGTATTTTTAACATTTTAAATCTAATACAAAAACTATTATATTGTGCAATTGCTTAACAAATGGAAATGTATTATTTATATCTAACCAAACTATTTTGAATAGCGGATAAGGCTTGTTTGACAAAATATTATTTTCCGTCATTCAACCGAATCATAAGCCATCAATTCGCTTAACCAAAAACTGAACCAGTGTCATTTCTGTTAAGGAAAACTTAAAAATAAGACAAAGTCAGGCTTTTTAGGCTTTAAGGAAGCAGGTATAAAACTATCGCCAATATAACAAACATGAGATCTTCGTGCTTGAATCACTCTTCTGGAAATGCCGGAAATGTCGGTTTGTTCCGGTTATAGTCACAAGTCGATAAGTTGAGAGAGATAGAAAGAAGTTAGGAAAGTGAATATCTGTGTAAGTGATCCTTCGGTTCATTCGAACAATACAAGGAAGAACTTTTTCATTTATAGAATACTTCTTAATCTTAATTGGTGCTGCGAATCACCGATTATAGTCAACCAGTTTGGATCAAACTAATTTATTCTAAGCAAAAAATAATAATTGTTTTACCTATAATTTAAATAACTAAATCATCTAATTAAGGGACATTTTCTATAAGGCATTTAAAGCGTAATTTATTTAAAAAAATTGTTCTCGTCTATACTGCAGTATGTAAATCTTGAAAAACCCGTGGTTTTTGACTTTTCATTAAAAGAAACTATTCCTTTTCAAATGCAAAAGTTCCATTGTAAATGAAGACGTATTAAAATAATCTGACAGCAACTAAAATTGATAATAAAAACACATATACATAGATGCATTCCACATAGGCTATAGTGCCGTGAAATATTTTGTGCAGTGAAATTGAGGCGACTGTTTCGAAACACGGCTTTACTCTTACACCAATTGCATGAAAATAGCACATATTGCTTCATCAAAATATGAAGATACTTTTTGATAAAAGAATATCAGTACCTCAAAACACCACACAAAACAAAATTTATTTCTTATTTCATAAACAGAGAGGAATGATTCTTTAGCAATTTGCAGGATTAAAAAATAGGAATTTAGTATCATTGAATAAAGACCTTTCTATCAATGTATCATAAATTTTGTTTAGGGTTTCATTGTTGAAATATATGCTAGTTAGCATTTGTATTATGACTAAAGTGAAATTTCACTGAGATACCATTATACGAGTTGAGAAAAATTGACAGTGACAGATAGATGAACAAATTAGTGATCCATTTGCATGCAGCTTTTAATATATCGTTAATAACTTTTTTAATGCCATTTATTGGTAAAAAGTTTGGAATAAGCTAGCTTTAAATGTTCTGGGAATTAAATTTGTCTGGTGACAGAAATAATGGTATTGGTTCGTATTTAATTTAAACTACTGAATACAAATTTTGCCGTTTTATTATATTAAAGATCGTTAGTAAAAATATAAAATATTTCTAAACTGTTTATATATTTATATTACACAAAATAAACAAACAATATTATTAATATTCTTGGTATTTATTTTGCTCCAGTAAACATTATTGCTGACTGTGTTTTCCTTCTATAACGATAAGTCAATATTAACTTAGGTTACTTGACTTGGTGTTGGCAAGATACTCTGGAACTTCTCTGCCCAAGAGTAAACCGTATTATATCAATAAAGAAATAGTCAGGATAAACTTCTATATTAGTTTTAATTCTAAGAGTTGATTTATAGTAACGAACTCAATGTTTGTCATCTGATTTGGAGAAAGCCAACAAAATAATCGCTACACAGTTATAACGAGTAGTTTTTCTGAACAATTTGTTTGCCGTTTTCGAGACTGTCTTTGGATTGCCAGATCTTATTTTTTTTACATATCACTGCAAATTCTGAAAAATAGCTGCCAGTCCGTCTGTGTGTCTCAGTTGATTATCTCGGCAGGTACGCAAATCCCATTTGGCATCGTCGTAGAATTTTCTTGATTAAAGAATTTTTTCGAAAGTCAAAAGTGAGAAATATTTGTTTATCCTATTATTAAAGGGTACCAAAAGTAGTTACAACATTTTTTTCATTATGAAGTTAAAAATAGAGTATATTTTGGAAAAGGTTCATTTACGAACACTGCCACTTCAACTTTGTCAAAGAAACATTTTCAAAAACTTAGGAGAAAAAATACGTCCTTATCTGAAAGATGATAAAAATATAATAAAACAGTTTTGATTGAAAACGTGGTGATTAAATATTACAACAAAACTGAAACGAAATGTGTGACACTTGTTCGTCTGTCTTTGTGTCACCGTCATTTACCTCGGCCATTATTAAAGCTATTGACATTAAAGCAAATCCGTAGCACTTACTTGTCCGAAAGTATTTCAAAAGTCAAAATTGAATCGTGCGTAGATTTCTTTCTTGCCTATGGACTCATTTCGCTCCTTTCAGAACTCTGCTATAGTTCCTATTTACGCCCGACTAACAATCGCTGCACAACTGTTTGTGAGCCACATTCAAATTATTTGGTCCAATTTCACATTAAGTATTGACTTTACCTTTGTCATAGTCACAGATCTTTTGTTATGCATCTTGTCTACAAAACCGTGAACAGTGTTTTGTACACAAAGTGATATAGAGGCGAGTAGGTGCAGAAGAATGAGCTTTAGGGACTTATATTAACTAAAAGAACTCCTGTTGCGCACATAGATAATCTGTAGGAAATATTTTTGGCCAAAAAGGCACATTTTGGGTGGGATTTTTGAAAAATGTTTAATGGAAATATAGATTGACACTTACATAGTTAAAGGTATTTTAAAATAAACATTTTGAAAACTAGTTGTAACTTACTTGGTCCCGTATTAAGATGGTGACCCTAAATGTATAACATTTTTAGTTTTGAATTTTATTTACTATTATTAAACGGTTTTAATCTCAAAACTTTTGCATGTTGCTAGATGAATGCATGCTTTAGTTTTAATCTATTATCTGATTACTTAGGGGTATAGTTTTTAATTTTAGGTGTATAAATAAGTAATGAAAATATATATTTGTTTTTCTGCACGCTTCCACTTTTTTAACATAAAAAAGGGTCATAGATAATGTAAAAACTTGTTTTTGCCACCATTTAAAAATCGTTGGAGATGTGACAAAAGTTCAAATACAAAAAATATTCAAGCTTTAAAACTTCTTTATTTTGGCATTTCACTAAACCTACATTCTATTAAAATTTCATTTCCTCGAAATTCTAAATTTTTGTGAGAAAACATGTGGGAAAGGTCCAAGTTGGACATTGCATGTAAATTGGTAAACCTTTTAGACCTGAGAGTAATACCGTTTAGTGGTAAAACCCCTAATTTTTGTAATTTGTATTTTATGACTTTTAGATTTAACATAAATGTCATTAAACTATAAGAAACGTATCTAACTCTTAATATGATAAATTAGTATTGATTTCTGAGCATTCTGTTTGTATTTTAACAAAGTCCTCTGTCCACGAGCATCCCTGATTGTTTCACAGCAGCCTAAATAGGCTAATATTATTAATCTCGACTATTATTCATAGTAGCTATATAGAGGAAACTCTGGTGATAGAGGCAGGAAGTAATTCAATAATAGTCACCATGATGGTAATCGGATATTTGCCTATTCGACGTTGCATTAAGCTCGGTCAAAGTGATATATAACCAATAGTTTCAGCAATGTCATGCAGTTTCAATGCAAACTACTGTATACTAAAGGCAAAGGGTAATGTGTCCCGGAAAATTGACCGTCAATTATTTTCAGCCAATACGTCAAGTAACTACTAATAGCAGCCGTATTATAAGGTTCAAATGATGGAACATTTTCAAATGAAATAAAAAATTTAAATATTTTATATTAATAAAATACAAATATAACTTATATAAATAGATAAAGTTTATTAGTTCAAAAACGTTGTTTCTAGAATTCTATCGGTCCAATATTTAACGAGTTTTGTGTTAGAAGTTTTTGTAGTAGATTTGCATAAAAGGGATTTTTCCAAAGTTGTAGGAGAATAAAATTAATAACAACCAAAATGTACAACATCAATTTATTCAAAGTTGAAGGTAATAGAAACTGATGTTGAAAATACATCACGATTATTTAGAATCTTGTATTTAGATTCATAGTAAAGTACACATTTTTAATACATTTTGCTACCAAAATTTCTAACTGAATTCAAATACACAACAACATTGGCTGTGTTTATTCTATAAATGAAGGCACATAAATTTAATAAATGTAAGCAAAAATCAATAATAAAGGAAATTCTTGTTTTCTCTACACATTGCGATACATAATAATACAATTAAGCCAATTTTATTAGCCTACAACAACTAATATTCATTAAACAAACATCAATCAACTTTAATTTGCATGTTTGTGGTTTCCAAGTCTCATTTAATTATAAACCAACTTTTACTGATTCGTCTTCTAACTTTTGTCAAACGTTCTAGGATTATATTTCGGAACCATAACTCCATCATAAGGTCTTAAAATTTCACACTCACAAAAAGTAGTACAAATACTAAATATAATACACGTAATTTTAACAACAAACATGGAGAGGTTAGGTGTGACATTTAATTATTAAGAACACACTTTATTTCATATTTTTGTATTAAAATAATTACTAACAAATAATTCAAGCCAGATATTTTATTTTTAGGTCTGTCGAATTTGTAAATCACTAATCACCTTTAACTTTAATTAATTAACGTTTCCGGTTTATTTAATCTAGGTTAGAGTCCTTTTGTTGAAGAAAGTAACATTTTGAATAAATAAACTTCAAGCTTTGTATCGGAATACTATAAAATCAAGACATATATTTAGAGATTTTAAAAGTTTGTTGCTTTATTTTAGTAGATACAACAAGTAAATTCGATTTTAAATATAAGTCATAGACTTTGTACTTGTTTCTTGCCCTTTAAAGTATAGTGGTCGTACATCTTAAAAGGTATTATGAAACTCTCTAACAGAACACTAATTAACGGCCGAGCTCGACTGCTTCGTATAGCGCAACCACCTGGTATTAGTTACTTAAGCCTACTTAAATAATAATAAAACCTATAAATTGATATATACTGGACTGAGCTTATTCCATATTCCTATACCTTTATTTTGTCCTATATATTGGTTGTAAAACATAAATTACAACAAACTTATACAAAAAAGGGGTGAAATAAAATAACGAGCTCAGTGCTCGTTAATTAAAAGAGGAATTAAAAATAAATACCAGTAGTGTCAAACACTCTAACCACAAAATATTGTAGATAACAATATGCGTTACTGACATGTATGTGTCCTAACTATACACATCAAATAAAAGGTAACTGATATCCTCTCACACAAAGAGTATGAAAAATATGTCTTACACAGTTTAGTCTGAATATTATTTTTGAACGTAAACTATGAAGGAAAAAGGCTAAAATGATTAAGAAAACTATAACAATAAATCTGTGTTTTAAAAAAACATTACCGATTATGTTGTGCACTAGTCATTCGTGCATTGTGGAGATAATATCAATCAATCTGGCACAATATATTTCATTTCTTCAAATGCATTTGCTGTGAATGGCTAGGTACCCCCAATGCATAATATTAAGATATATCTTCATATTTCACATTAATACAAATTACATAAAAGCAATAATGCACATTGAAATTATTAAGGGGCTCCGGAGCGCCTTATCTCGGCAATGTTAAAAATACAATATTTAAGGAACATTTTCTCAGAAACTACTGGATCAAAATTAATAAAATTTTATCAGTGTGTTAGTACTACTTAAATACAAAATTTAACATGAGGGTTTAGCAATACAAGCATTTGAATACATTTTGTCATTACTTTAATAAAATAATAGTATTTTTACCAGTTTTTGCCATATTTCTCAGTCATTACTTAGAAATGATCACTTATTTTACAAAATGCTGTCTTTAAAACCTGTAGTATACTCCATTAAACAACCCCTGAAAATTTCAGGTCATTATGCTAGACAGATTTTGATAAAAAGTGATAAAAAGTTCCTTTTGTCAATAAAAAATATGATTTCCAGAAAACATGTTTAAAGTTTTACTTACATATTAATACATACCAGCCCCATATGCAGGGTTGTCATCAGCTGAATATCATCAAAGACCGTATAATCAGGTTAGGCACTACAGAAAAAGCTAAATATCCCTACCAAAATGAAAACTCCCACCATAGGAGCAATTTTAATTATTTTCAAATTCAATAAATCATATTAAATTATTAAGAATATAATAAAAAATGTGTCTTATTCTCACGTGACATACGAACCAAAAAACGTATTTTTACCCACTTAGAGTTGAGACATAATAATAAATTTAGGCTTGTTTTAAAGCTAAATAAAAGGGCAATAATAAGCAATAAAAAAAAAATAAAAAAAAATAAAAAAATTTTTTTTGTGTACGGAGCCCCTTAACATTTCAGTCTTTGATCTTGATTTTATAAAATAATTTTCATTTACCAATGGTTGAAATGTCTATGTAATAGTAATAAGTAGGACATGAATAAATGACTGTAATAAAATTAATAGTTTTTGGAACTACATTCTGGAAATACTAGGAATAAATTTAGAATTTACTTTAAATACAATAGTTTGAATATTGTATGTACAGGGTGGTTCAGGAAGAAACGGAAAAACTTTCAGGACGTGTTCTACTAGTGAAAATAAAG
>JAGFPH010002311.1:129147-163734 GCA_018207615.1 Philaenus spumarius | reverse complement strand
AAGTGGTGTTTAAATAGATTTAAACGGCTTCTGAATCTATTTTGGTGCATTAGACACATACTTTTGCGTTTTTATTTCATAATGTTGCCCGAAAACTAATATAATGTGTTTCCTAACGGTGATTGTAAATTAATTAGCTATCAAATTTTACTCAATAGGACATTTTCTAAGAAACGCGCCAAACAACAAATTTTGATATTTAAGGACATACTCGTTGCGTAGAGTTTAATTTCCAGAGTATTATTATTTTACATTAGGTATTTAACTTTCCAAATTATTACACATAGATTAGAGTTATAAACTAATTAATGTTAGTAACCATAGACAAATTTGTATTTATTTTTTGTAAACACAGAGGCAAATAATGTTGAAACTTCTTTTGGGGCACATATTGAGAAAAGTAATTTTAGTTTTTTTTAAGTTTAAGACAATGAATATGATTAAGACAATAAATTAATTATACTGTTTAGTACTTAATCGAGTGTGTTATTATTCTAAACCATTCTTCGCAGATACTTCGTAGATATCTTTAAACCCCTTAATTTGGTAGAGAGGATTAAAAAAAACACTTTTTGTATTTTATGACACCAATAAAACGTGAACAAATATTTTGTTACACTAACATATAATTTGTTTGAATACCATGTTTTTGGCACATTCTTTAAAAAACATTAAAATATATTGATTTAATATGTGCCATTTTCAGCACACTGCTAAATATTGTGCAGGGGAATGGAGATATACGAAAATCTAATCATGTAACAACAAACCAGTTATATATTTAAAAAAAGTATACAAATTATTTAATATGAAATTTAAAGAAGAAAACAAAAATAATAACGTTGTATTTCAAACACAAACACTATTTAGCAGGCAATTCACAAAATAATTGCCACTTTCTGTCAAGCACAAACACTATTTAGCAGGCAATTCACAAAATAATTGCCACTTTCTGTCAAACACAAATACTATTTCTTATGCAACCAACAAAACAATTACTGTGTTATTTCAAACACAATCTTATATTACACTGGCTGCACTGAATTTCAAATTTTCTGTTCACATAGTATTTATTTAGGGATGTACTTAAGGAAATCACGATGAACTTATTTAGATGGTCCGGGAACCGAAGGGGTCCTTATTATTTTCACAGGCAAGATAACGCATTTTTCTTCTCTACCTCTGCTTAGGGTTTCTTCCGGAAGTCTATGATTTATGTTGTATCGGAAGTATTTTACAGTCATGTTCCTGTTGATATTTTTCAAACGAAGACATTTTCTCTAAAGTAGCCAAGTAGATAAATAATGTTATGTACATCATCTGGGCAAAAAGTTGGAGATACCAAAAGTCTTCTTTTGAGCTCAATTCTGTAAAGAGAAACTAGGTCAACACCACATTGTCGGCTTTATATTCCTTTATCACATTTGGGCAGGATACTTCAACACCTTGTTTTAGTTCTTTTAAGTACCTTTTCACTTTACTTGTAGGGTGTGTACTGCGAATGAGCTGATAATAGCCCAGATACATATAACGTATCTGGGATGATAGGGATAATCTTGCCAACGAACAATACAAATATTTTTGGTTTTTCTGATGCAATTTTGCTAAAACCTCGTCTACCATGTTTTTTTAACTCTTTCAATCTGACAAATGCAAGCAATTTACACCAAGACTAAAAATACCAAATTAATTTCTCTAGTAAAGAACCAAATCTAAGGATGTAAAGTAATTATTAAAATAAACTACAGATATAGGTAGATGGTGCTCGGATAAGATTTACATGTATACTAAACCTCCGATACTAAATTCAGACTTGTTTTCACTAAATGTGCTGGCGGAAAGTGCCGTCACCTCCATATGATATATGAGGAAACATCATATTTGCCCTAAAATCACTGATGCCAGCTAGGATTTTAAATCCCCAATTCTTTGGATTTTATTGGATAGTATTTTTTTCTGGAATCAGTACGTTGTCTAAGTAGTCAGTACATGAGAACTCGCACTGTCAATATCAGAATTATCATTAATTACATTCTGCTTGTGAGATTCTAGAGTAAATCGGTTCTTTTCATCTCTTTCGTTGTCATCTTCAGCTGAATAAAAATCTAACCATGCTGGTTTAGGAAGTAATGTCGTTATTCTTTTAGTTCGATCGGCGAAGGCAAATTTCCCTAAAAAGTTAAAAGCATATTGTAAACAAATACAAAGCATTTTATAAAACATGAATCATATACATTTTTCTTTAATAATAAATAAAGAATAATAATATTCTTTTTCTTTAATAAATCATTTACTAATAAATTTCAAGTACCAATCAATAGGAATAGTGTTTTTAAAGCTAATTATTTATTATTTTCTATTCGACCTTTATATTCTTAGAACATTCAATAACTTTAAACGTGATTTCCATACACCACGATTTTAATATTAGCTGTTTCTGCTCTCAGGTCATGGATATTATGACATTTTCAGATTTAGTTAAATCTAGCATTTGGCACTGTGGCATTTTAGCACACTAGTAAAAATAGAGGTTGAAAACATATTTATCTCAGTAAAATTATATTTATTTACTACACACAACAAGTATAAACCTTAAGCTGTTACTACTATAACAAAAAAATATTCGTAAAATTTGAAAGGAAAATATTCAAACGTTTACTTACCTCACGTCGAGAATGACCATGAGTAAGATGTATACAAACATTTAGTACAAACAAGTATAATCGTATAACGAAAAACTTGGCCATATCTGTACTTAAAGGTTAAATTTTATTTCACTCAATTTGTATCGGAGTGCGAAAAATGCCACACCTCTAAATTAAGCGTTAAGTTTTTGATTTGTTCACTACTTGTATAATAATTTATTTAAATTTCATTGCATGTTATCTATTAATTGGTTCTATACTGTAAGTAAAAAACATATTTTTGATCTTTCCACTTGCCTCTCTTACGTACTGCTTTGAGTTATTGCCTGTACTGCTATTTTGTACGTTACAAAACTATTAAATTTATCTACATTCCTTTTGTTTATTTGGCTATTTGTTCCTTTTGTATTTACTTTTATTTGTTTATTTATTATTCCGGGCTTGTAATAATTAGAATGTACGACCTATATAAGTTGTTGTAGCTCTGATGTGTTTCCTTGTTATGTAAGTATAATTAAAGTTTTTTACTCATTTATTAAATTAAACTGTGTAACTTTATTTGTCTTGTGGAAGTAATTACTTGCTTAACAAATAATGCTAAAGAGTAAAATGTCCAACATTTTTATTTTTGTTACAGGGATGTATTTACCTACATTGTATACAACAGCTGTGTAGTATTAGACGAATCCTCCGTAAAAATTGGACCGGGTTGGACCAGCTGCTTGTGAGTATGCGAGCGTGTGAGGGGTACGCAAGTGCAGGCCAAGCTGCAATGATCTTTAAATTTAATATATTTCAGATCCCTGTTAAGTAATCAACAAATACAAATGTTTGTATTAGCAGAATCTTTGCATTTTAAGCTATAAATAAATCATTTAACAACTTTCTTTTTTGTTAATAGTTTAATTTTATAAAAAATAGGTATATATAGGCCCCTACAATTTGTATACACAATGAACACAATGAAGTTTAATTTGATATTAAGGAAATTAATTACATCTATAAAAAACCTTTGTTTGCATCAATTGTACAGTATCACTGTATAATTACTACGTTTCCTGACTGTGGTCAATGCACATGTTGTGAAGTTTCGTCTTGTTAATTAACTACTTTGATAAACATCCTACGCTCTGTTACTTTATGACGTAACAATTAAGCGGTTACATTTGCAACAATTACATGAGAACAATTTTTAACAGATTATTTGCAACAATACACGAACTAAACCTAGCTTTGGTCCGATGTAAGCGGGAGTATATCTATTAATTAAATGTCACAACACATTGTTTCCACCTTAATCTAACACATGCGCAAAATTGAAGTAATCTATTTACATACAGCGTATGTTTGTGGTTCTGGTAAAAATACTTTAACTGTCAAGACATTGTCAATAAATATGCAGTAGGATATTTAAATTGAATGATATTGGTGAACTATATTCTGGACAAGCGGAAAGTAAATATATGTGCAAAAAAAAAACGTGTTTGGAGTTTAAAATTCACTCAAACGATAACTAATTGATTTAAATAATAATACATATCTTGCAATTCTTGGTAGTTAAAAGCCCAAACGATAACTAATTGATTGAATTAATAATACATAATTTCCAATTTTTGGTAATTCAAAGCCCAAACGACCATTTCTTAAACGATCATTTCATTTTAAGAAGAACAATGATTTCTTCCTAAAGAGTCTCTGAATTCCTGATACAAATTAAAATTGATTTATCTAATAATATTGGGTCTTCCAGAAAGTGAAATTCTATGTATTGTTCACATTCAACTTTATATTTTATAATATAGGAAAATGGCAGGCCTAATGCAAATTGTGTGACTCCTATAAAAAACTAAACGAATTAAATGGGTAATACATTCCTATGAAATTAATTTACTTAATAGTAATGCAAAACAGTAATTTTATTGTTACTCGTATTTCTTTGGTAGAAGTGGTTTTAATCCGAACAGCACCGGCAAGCTGTTATAGCTTGCAGAATAAATTACTTTTCAATTACACTTTCCCAATTGAGTTTGTTGGAATTTACTCAGGTCATCATTATTACACCTCTTTATGCCAGATGACCAAAGCATAGACCTACATATTATGTCCTGAATTTTTCTTAAAACATATATTTGTTTATCGAGTAATTTATTTGAAACAATTATATTAAATAGTATTCTAAATAATAATAAAATATATAATGTATTGAGTGGCATTATGTATTTTTTGTTATTTGAAAAAATAAGTCTCCTTTTTAAAATTCAGAAAATTTATAAATTTGCTTTATATCCATTATAATTAATGCTTAAATGGATAAATCTGTCTTAATTCAGTTTCAACAAAACAAATCTGTTTTAATAAATTTAAAGTTATAAATAGAGTTCTGGATTTCAAGTGAACATTGAATTTTGAATCAAACAAATATTACAACAAACACAACTAATTTGTATAAAGTTTTATTTATTACATTTGCAAGTATTTATAGACAAATTCAGAAAGCGTAAATAACGTAAGAATTAAGAAAGAAGTATGGAACTAGTGATTCAAGTAGTTCAAATAATATTATATAATGTGTTATTTATCTATTACTGAACTTCAGTTCATGTATAGGCCTATAAATAAATAAGTGTGTTTATTGATGGTATTTGTTCTATTAATCGTAACAAATTTGCTAAACATTAACAGTAAATTAATACGTTATCATTATATCAAACAGGTTTAAACTGTGACATTTCGTTTAACCACAACAATCAACTGGGAAATTATATTTCAACCAGACAATGGATTCCACCTGTTCAAAGAACACAGATCCAGCACATATAGAACCCGTGATGTCTGCGTTTAGGGTTGAATGGACAGCTCTAATCTGTTCCACAGGAATAATAAACCAACAGTAACAAAAGCTTTATTTTCCTTCGGACGACGCAGATAACAAATTCTGTTGTTGTTTACTGTTCTCTTCAATTATGAATGCATGGCAGTATAGTTTAAGTTTTATTTCCATTCATTTATTTAGACACAACCCATTAGCCACAAGCTCAAGATCTGATAATAGCATTAAATATGAATGAGGGCAGTGTGGATTACTAAGCTAAGTTTTACGTTTGCATATTCTGGTGTGGAAAAGTGGGAAAGTTTAACGTCTGTTCTCAAATAATCTCTTTTAATGTCAATAAAGGGAGGGTACTAGTATAAATGATTTAAAAGGATGTTTTCGATTGATTAGGGCAAACGTCAGACAGGTGTTTACTTTTCCTTACTTATGATAGGCTTAATACATAAGTAACTAGATTAGAAGATATGTTGATGAAAATATAATAATTTGGTAAACCGTTAAGAACGCGAATTAGGTACTTCCGTTACCTGGTTAGTAATATTGTGAACATGAAGCTGGATAATGGCTGGGATTGAGCTAATTTCGCAAATGTTAAACTTTTAAAATGTACCCTTTTTTCTAGGCGTCAAACTACACAAGACTTTTATTAGAAAGTTATCAGTGAGTTATGAATAGGAACTATGAATCATTTTAGCTGCTGATGAGAATACTTAATTATATTTGACAGAAAACACGAGAGTTATAACCCAGTAACAGATGATTACATCGGGAGAATAAGAATAAACAATAACTGCTTAAAGATAAAAACCACAACCACACTGTTAGGCCTAGTAAATTTATGGGATTATGTTAAGTTATTAAATTTGTGGATTTGCGTTAGCCAGGTATTTACAAGTATGCCTATTAACTATGCCAGTTTAGTTTCAATGTGTATTCAATATTCTAAAGGACAAACATAGTCAGGGCTGTAAAGTCCTAACGGATTGCATGGTTAGGAAATTTGTGGAACAAGAAAAAGAACGATACCCAAACAAGTTTGTACATGGGGAAATGGACGGAAGAAGACTTGGAAAGTCTAAGACGAGATGGTTGCAGGATGTAAAAAGTATAGGAAGACGAGAGGAATATGCACAGTGCAAAATGGTGAAAAGAAGATTAATTGTAGATATGACACAATTCTCAAGTGCTAAGAGGAAAAAGATTGATCTGGTCTAGTTCATCTATTAATTAAGTGAACATAGTAATGCCTAGTATACAAAAGCATCCATGCATACGAAATCGGCTTTTTTACATACTTTATTTGTTACAGCTGTACTCGCGCTTTTGTCCTCAAATCCTTGTAGATTATTAACGTATGAAGTTCAGATACGGTTAATTCAATGGTATTAGCAAATTGAAGAGCAAATATCACGTTTCAAAAGTTACGGCTGAAAATACCTTAAAGTAAAGTTATCAACAACAACTATCAAAAGCGTTTTGCATTTTTGACACCTTAGTTCACACCGGGAAAAAAATTTCAAATATGAAAGTTGTAGAGAGTTAAATTTCCAATCGTCAAAGCTGTCTCAGATTTTCCCCTAAAACCTACCGTTGGAGAAACTATAGCTGTTTAAAAAGACGGTAAACCAAAAGTTTAAGAAAAATTCAAACGTTTTGTGTTATACCTCAAAAACTATGCATTCTACATAATCGACTAAAGAACTGCGAGCTGAATCCAACGAGTTTCTCAAATAAGTGCGACCAGAGGCAGAAATGAGCTCAAAAGAGGACGACATAGTCACTACTTTTGAACGATTGAACGAATGTTATTTTTTGACTGTGGATTTCTCCTAAACCTTCCCGAAGAAATACTGCGTCTAATGGTTCAAACCTCAGCTGTATACGTACAGCCGTTACATTCTCAGTTGATTCCATCACAAACAGACAGACAGATTTTATTATATGTATAGATTTAAAAGAATAGAGGTAGATTAAAAGCAGTCAGAACTTTTCTGCAGTCATTCTTACAATGAGTGAAATCGCAATACAGTAATTTGTTGTCTGAAACCTCTACACAAGTTTAGTAATCCATCGAGAAATATTTTATTCAATAACTAATCTAATAATAATATTCAAGTTTCCTTCTAGTTGCTTATATTAATAAATAAATGTAAAATATTACCTCTCTTTAATTTAATTTCTTGAACTTGTTATTTTATGATGATAACTTAGACTAAATAAAAAAATTTAAAAAAATAAAACCTGACTGTATGTTGATGTTAACTGTACGGTTTAAAAATTAAATGATAATCATGATTTTCAACGGCAATATAAACTCAATAAAAAATAGAATTGTTCAAACTATTTTCGAAATCTTCATATAATTTTTTTAATCGTATGAAGATCTATGTGTACTCAGTTTGTTTGATAAATTTAAATAAAATAAACCTGTTTGCTTTAACAAGGTGACGTAAAAACAAAAATATTTGCTTTATTTATTGAGTTAGTCAGCATTAATTCTCAGTGATTTTCTCTTCCTCTCTCAGCGCCCTTCAGACACTCAGAACCCTCTTGAGCAAACAATCGGCTCTCCTCTCGGATGTTGGAGCACTCAATGAGATAAGACATGCTCCACTAAATTCCAAACTTCCTTGAAAGGGAAAGTCTCAATACTACATTGCGTAATCTTGTGTATGTGTACTTAAGCATACTAATTTGTCATGTCTTTCGGTACAAATGTTTATAGCCATGCGTTTGACAATAGACGTGAGTTGTATTCATATTATTTGTGTTATGCAGATAAAGAGACAGTTGTATTCACATATTTGAACCTAATTCCTGTTTAGAAACATTCAACTTTAGATAAACGTACATAATTATTTTTATTTAGAACAGATGCTATTTAACTTAGATTAGAAGCTGGAAAAGATTTCCTGCTTTTAAAAAATACTTTGATGTAAAAAGAAAGAACATTTCGTATATATTGTTTTAAATTTAAATGCAGATTTATACCTTAAGCAATTATTGGGGGAAAACTTACGGTCAGAGTTTTAGTCATTTGTGTAACCAGCCCAAATTAAAATATCACAAGACCTAAGAGGCAGTGTTTGATTATTAAAAACATATCTCACCTTTGAACAACATGAAATGAGTTTTTTGGGCTTCTTGTTGTAAACATATTAGATACGAGAACTTAAAGAAGGCAGGCATATAATGGAACGATTTCTTCAAACTTTGGCAACGCGTCAATAAGATAGTTTGTACAATAAGCTTTGTAAATGTAATGCACACAAATTACTTTTTAAGGAAAACACTTTTGTGTTAATTAAGCAAATTTTAGCCTCTCACTGAAAAGTATAAAAATATGAAAAATGTATTACTTTATCAGTTCCTTGTACAACAGTCAGGTCAACCGTTGTAACCCTTTCTTTTAATAGTTATAAGTTCCATTTGGACAAATCTTGTTTCAAATTAATATATTATTTGAAATACCAAATAATTTTACATGTCCACAAAATTATAGGTAATAGGAAAGAAATGAGATAGTGGAAAAACAAAAATAGGAATGATAGCTGAATCGTCTCTTTGTACTCGTGAAAGATTTTAAAACTGGGCACAGAAAGTATTTTGCCGATAAAAGACAACAAAGAAAAACTCTTTGACACAAACATAGTTAAGGTAGGTCAAGTTTTTGTTTCTTGTTTCCAGTCCTTTGACAAAGCTTTGTTTTTAGTGTTACAACAACATAACAAGAACAAAAACTTGTTTCTACTTTAACCCTGGACTCTATGAAGAGTTCCAAAAGATAAAAAAATATGATTCTATCCTTTTGTAAATAAATTGGATGTTAAATGTTGAATACATGTATTGCAAGAAATACACAGGTGTTATAAACTTTGTAGTAATTTAGTTTTCTGCTCATTATTTTGTTATGTATTTCTAATAATAATTTAACCTGTGTACTGTCGAATGGGATGCTACATGTTTAACTTCGTTTACATGCATAATCTGTATACTTCAATTTCGTTTCAGCTTTAAAAAGGTTTGAAAAAGAGGGAAAATTGTGTTTATGAACCATTTAATGTATATAAAATCCAAGTATTTACTATATTTTTCATATGACATATTACTTTGAATCTAACTTACTTCGAAAATCATAATCTACGGCGGTGAACATATTCAATTTTGTACTCATGAATATACTCCTATTTATTTAAATTCAGGGACTCCTTAAAATTAGTTAGACAGTTAAAGTTAAAACTTTTGAGTGCCTCTCTACGGAGACTAAGGGGGGAAAACTGAATAATCGCGAAGTCCCCTGAGACTTAAGGGGATTCAAAGTGCGCGAAACCGAATAATCGTCATCTGGATTCCTGAGCTATAAAACTGCTCTTCGCAGATAAAAATACCTCCGTAGTGACTTATCTGCGTTTCAAACAGTTATGCAATGTGCTATGAAGTGGTGAGAAGGCTACTGAAAGAACTAACAAAGTAAAGAGCTCAAGCTGATCCGAACATTTCAACATCTAATGCGATAAAGAGATGGATACGAAAAGAATTACCAACACCCATCATGGGGTTTGAATCTACCATTCAAAAATTAAGACTGTGATTGGAGCTGTTAAAAGAAAAGGACCGAAACAGTGGAGTGAGAGAGGAAAGATAATGCTTTCTGACTGACCACTGCGAAACTAAAGTTATTAGCAAGAAGGAAACACATTATTGTAAATTATGTGTAAGAGATGAAAAGGCAAACAGGAGATTAATTCTTCCAAGAGGCACAATCAAAAATATGCGAAGGGCTGGGTGAGAACATTATGTATGATGGAATGTTGAAAGTGATATGCTGAGATTTGCTAAGGTAGGTAGGATAAATATTAAGTAGAAATTATAATGTTCTTAGGAACATTAAGGGCTGGTGTGGCATAAACCACGGGAATTGTAACTGTTTCATTGATCCTAAGTTGTTCTTTGCACACTTGGCACTTTAGTTTGATTGCGTTCTGTTGTTTACAGGTTGCTTCTCATAAGAAAAACTTATGAGTGAAATTACATTTTATATAAAAGATTTATACTGTTTATGTTGTGATGGTTTTGGAGAAGAAAAGACGTTTTCAAAAACAAGCAGAAATCATATTATTTCTAATAAAAAGATGACAAAGAGAAACCCTTTGACTTGAACAACGTTTAAGGTAAAAGTTGTTGTTTTCCGTAACTTTATTTTGAATTTCAAAATGCAACCTCAAAAAAGAGCAAAAAGTTAAATCTACGTTAACAATGCATATAGTGGTCTCTGTGAAGAATTCACAAAGGAAGGATGACAAAGGAATCTAATCTCTTTGTATTTAGAGTGGATTAGAATGTTAAATACAGACATCGCAAGAAATAAACCGTCATTAAACGTACATTGTTTAATAATTTAGTTTTGCTGTTCATTATTTTTGTTCTTCTACGGAATAAAAAAGTATAAAAGTCAATAGGTGTTCTCTTTGTAGTCTACGGTTATCTCTCTATACAGCACTTGCATTTGTATATTTTTCAGTTTTGGCTTTTTCTTTTGGAGATTTACAAGTGTTTCCTTATTTCTTAGAGTTTCCTTTACTACCTGAATATTTTTATTTATTTATTTATGTTGAAAACACTGCTGAATTACAAAAGAAAGACTACTAATATTACAAATCAAACTAAACTAAAAATAATATCACATCACTATAAATAAATACTGGCATAAGTAATTAAAAAATTAAGTCAGGTTTGTTTTAACTCGCTAAAGAAACGAAACCTACAAAAAAAATTAATAAAGAGGAGTGTCTAATATAATACAGTTCGTGAATTTTATAACCATTTAACTTTCCAAAAAAAAAAATATTTGTTCACTTATAGTATATTTTTTGTTTTATGTCAAAATATAATTCAAATTTACATAGTGTAGTCTTCTTTTAAATTTAGAGCAACTAGATCATACAAACTTGGTTTAAAGTAACAAAGTGTTCGTAAGAAATAAGAAGGTAGTTTTGGTTGTGGTACGGGTACTATTTAACTTGCTAAAGTTGTATTTATTCAACTATTCAAATATTTACTTCACTACGGTTCTTTATTTACAACTAGCTGACCCGTACGGCGTTGCCCGTGGTGGTTGGTATTTTCAGTCTTTTTAACGTACAGTTCGAGCAAACTAGGAGTGAACTTGGAATAATGGGCGAGTCATCCCTTCTACAGTCTACTTCTCCTTAAACCTGCCTTGGCGGTACAACCAATTCCACAAAAAAATAGGTCCACAAATAACATTTAACTGAGGAAATAGACAGCGCTCACATTCTTATAACTTTACGTACTTGCTAACAACCTTTTTATAAAAAAAGTATTTCACATTTTAGAGAAAACTATGACAAATATCTATAAATAAGTAAGGTTTTGTTTCATACAAAATTATAAAATGTTATAACTGTCATGCAAAATTTTACCAAGGTTTTATAAAATAAAAGTGATGACAACAAAAATGTTCAAAGCGAGAAATTTTTGTATTTTTAGGCAAAAAGAAAACTTTTTGCGAGAAAGTTGTTGATAATTAGTGGAATTAACTTTTTTATTTAAAACAATTTTCTGTACGACCTTTTGTTTAGACAGGAGGAAGGTAAAATTCCTGTAATGATTACATTTTGTGCTTGTTTGACATTGATTTGGTGCGATCCTGGCTGTTCCGTAGATCCAATGATACCATAATACTATTTTGTTTTAATCATACTGTATTATTTAAAGTTTAGTTAGGTTAAAGTTAGTTTTAGGTTTTGTATTCTTTTAACATTGTATTGTTAGTCGCCAGGTTGGTGAAAGTTAGTTAATACACATACGAAATTTGTGTGGGAAAAGTAAATAGGATGATGTAACGGGAAGGGTATCTCAGGAAATACTTCCTGCCTTCCTGCTCTCTTTATTTGTCGATTCCAAGAACGCATACTCCTCATAATTTTTAACACATGCGCAAAAGATTTGTCAACCCTTGGTTCACATATTTCCAGTATAAAAAACTAACAAAAAACTAAAATAAACTAACCCGAATTCGTAAAATGTTTCTGAATATTTTAATTCATTATAATACATAGAATCCGATCCTGTATTATAGCACAATAAGGTTTTTTTGTGACACTTGTATATATTTATAAATAAAACAACTAATTTTTACACGTCCTGTTCACTAAGAAAAAGTGTTTATCACTTTTATTTACCGTTACATTACAGTGACAAACTAGGGTGTACAGTGAAGAAAAGAGTTCTATTTTTTTTTATTGAGGTTGTACTGGTGACGTTGGACACAACAAACACAGCGTGGGGACCGGGCCTTACTTCCCCTCTCGGGGTGCATTGCTGGCGTGAGGAATCTGTAATTGTACACTTTTTAAGTTTTCAGTCAGTGAGTGGTATTTGGCTTTTATATATATAGATCTTAAATTAAATAATAAAAGCACTATTGTCATAATAATAAAAGATCTGAAATTGTGATTTTAGTAACTTTGATCCCCCCAAACCCCTCCTAAATTTTCGAAATTTTTCATACCCTTTCTTAGCGAGCACTTATGGCCCTAGAGGAAGCTACATACCAAATTTCATTCAAATCCGTTCGGTAGTTTTGAAGAAATCGTGATTTAATAACTTTGATCCCCCCAAACCCCCCCCTATAATTTCGATTTTTTTCAAACCCTTTCTTAGTGAGCACCTATTGCCCTAGAGGAAGCTACATACCAAATTTCATTCAAATCCATTCGGTAGTTTTGAAGAAGTCATTTTTTAATAACTTTGATCCCCCCAAACCCCCCTAAAATTTCGAATTTTTTCAAACCCTTTCTTAGTGAGTACCTATGGCCCTAGAGGAAGCTACATACCAAATTTCATTCCAATCCGTTCGGTAGTTTTTGAGAAATCGTGATGAGTGAGTTAGTGGGTTTTGGCTTTTATATATATAGATAAACAAATATATTTACAATTTTGTAAATATAACAAATTGCAATAATTTAAAAAAGACAAGTCAAGTAAGTTTAAATGTATACTTTTTTTAAATATATTCATTTAACTATTTCCCAAATTAATGAAAAGGTGAAGATTGAAGAAATATGTAGGCTATCTGCAAAGCAACTCAGTCCATACCTAACATGAGATCCTTAAGGCTAAACATCCCTGAAAAAGTTGTGTTTTTGGCCCGATAGATGGCAGCACCTCTGCGGCAAATTTGTACTACGAATAATTTCCGTAATTATTATCCGATTTTTGTTTTGTAAGTTATTTTGTAAATGATATGAATAAAACATTCACGCTATTGTGATGATTTTTTTTTAAATGTATTTATAAAAAAGTTTTATAAAGATTTTTTTTGCTGTAATATTTTGTTTAAATTGCAGGTAGTCATTTTGTAAATACGAATTTTAAAAGAATTTTGCCGTTTTCAGATATTAACTCGGTCAAATGGTCGCATCGGAATCGTTTTTTAAAGATATTATCATTATTTCTCTCACGCTCCAGTTCCCTCCCCCCGCCGCGTAGCGCACCATCACCCCCCCCCCTCCAGCCAGCCTCTCTGCCCGGCCCTGCAACTGTAGCGTTCGTCAACTCACTCACTACTCGCATTCATACTCTGGCCGGACACACTTACTAGACTAGACTACTGATTACGACAGGTGTTATTTGTTAAAAAGTATTTTCTGTAAGTCGAAAAGAGTCATCTAGAATAAATCTATATACTGTATTTAATACACAGTTAGTCTAAAAGTCTGAGTTCTCAGTGACTACTGAACCAATCTTCAATATTTTTGTGTCAAATTAAAGGGGATAATGCGTAGGTTTGCCAAAATTCTTTAGAATTTACGTCTTTTCTAAGGGCTACGACCTACAGCCCTTCAAAAATCGAATCAATACAATTCTTATTGAAGAATAAAATTTAGTTGTAATCATAAATTAATCGTCAGCTGTTTAATATTTGTCAGCTGTGAGAAATTTGTTATTATTTTAATAACCTCACTTTCATTATATATTACAATTATTAATTTAGAAATTCCTGTTCATAAAACCACGATTCTGAACAAGGAAAAGTATATTTGTTAACTTTTATACCACAAGGTATTTGAACATTATTTGTATGTTTTGGTGTATAAGTTTGAACTTTGTATATTTTAAATTACTGTATGTAGTTTTTTTAATTTTTAGTAACTAAATAATCGAATAATGTGTTAGTGTTCAATAGTCAGCCGTTTCTTATGATATGTCCATTATCAGCTGATTTCAAACTTGAAAAAATTAATCTGTATTTTACTAACTTTATGACCAAAGCCATTTCTTGAAGTAAAAATAACATACACCATCCTTATATATAATTCTGTAAGCGAAATTTTAGATTCAAAATTGAGGGAATTTGGTAAATCGGAGGATGATGGGAGAGGTATCAAATTAAAGGTATCGATTCAAGGAACGAGGGAAAAATATAAGTTTTTTCTAAAATTAAAAACTAAGGGGTTTTTGGGGTCCCCAAAAAACGAGAAATCCCCATAAGAAATACATGTGAATTTAAAAACATCTGCTTTGTTTACATTAAAACATTTGGTATTAAATAAATAAATGAAAACATAAAACAGCTGTTCTGTAGTTTTTATTAAAACATTTTGATCTATACTAATATTATAAAGAGGTAAAGTTTGTTTTTTTGTTTGTTTGTATGTAGGGGGTAATCTCTGGAACTACTGAATAGATTGAAAAAATAGTTTTACTAATAAAAAGCTACACTATCCCTGAGTAACATAGGTTATAATTCATTTCGATAAAAACCTTTTTTATTTCAATATTTGTAAATTTAGTCGGACAAAATTCTTAGGTTAGGCCTAGACTGATAAAAAAACACATGTATTTACATTTATTACCATAGCAACCAATTGAATAAAATAAAAGATAATATAGTTGTTTGCTCCAATATTTTATTTATTTTAAATTATTTCAAACAATAATAAAATTATTAAGCAATTTTTAAGCCATCCTAATGATAGATAATTAATAAAAAAAAAAACTACTTTTAGGGTTATGTAATAATTTTATTATTGTTTGAAATAATTTAAAATCGCTTAAAAATAACTTTAAAAGCGGACGGAGACTGTTGCATTGTTGTGGCAGACTTTAGCCGCATGCCTTGGCATGCACTGCAACTAACCTCCAGCGGTCACGTATCACTAAAGCTGCCATATCTCAGTTATTATTCGTCCAATTTAAAAAAATAAGGTTTCAATCGATTTGTAATTAAATTACCTTAAAAAAGGTATTCTTGTAAAATTTTTGTAAAATCAACGGTTCTTTAGTTATTTAAGAAACAAAATTTTAAATGGCCGCCATTTTGTTTTATGAATTTGAAAAATTGTCATAATTTTTTTTTTACTTTGTCTAGTTTTCATAAATGTTTGTGCAAAGTTTCAATTTCGTATGTTTAACCATTTTTTAGAAAAAAATTAATAAGTGAAAAAACAAAGATGGCGGCTGTGTGAGTAACTAAGGACTTCCGGACAATTTAAATATGATATATACATATGTTTCTAACCAAGAAACAATGCCCTAAAATATTGGTAGGGAGTTCTGAAACACCCTGTATATTATAACTACTGTACCCCAAATAGTGTCGCAGGTAAATCAGGAACAATATTGAATTATTTTTTTATATTCGTTAACATTTACAAAAAGTCATTATACATTCCCTCTTTACGAAGCGTTTATCAGGGTGTTATTTAAACAAGAATCTTATCCAGAAGAACCAAATTATGTTTTTATAATACTGTACTAATACTAACCTCCGAGATTTAGCAGCGAGCAGAGCGAGAGGCAGTCTGCGCTTCTTCCTCTTCGTTGAAAGGCGAAGTTGCTTTTTAGATTTTGTTGTTTCTCGGCGATCCATTGAGAAAACAAAAACGAAATAACGTTCTCAATAACAAAAATTACAAGACGACGCAATAGTACAACAAAGAAGAATCGCGGGAGAGCACATGGATGGAAGCGAGGGAAACCGTCATCCAACTGTATACAAGCAACATCTGAGACGCGTGGTGGGGGCATCGATGAATAAACACACTGGATTGCGCGCTGAGTAGCTGAAAGGTTCGAGAAACGAGCCGGCGGGCGTGGAGCTTCCCCCTCCACCGGTGGGCTAGACCCGCGGTGGGCAGCGTGATAGATGGACTGTGATACACGTTGTTGTTGTATAGGCCTACAGTTCAATTCTTTGATTTATCCTCTACACTTTTTTATAATAATATGTCATTTTGGGGCAGAGGATATAGTATTCCTAAATTACTGTTCAAAACAGGCCTAGTTTTGTTAGCAGTCTTGTAGTAGGAACATAAAACTGGTGTTTTCAAAATAAGAAATTTGAAATTGATCAATATTTTTATACAGTTCTATTTTAGAACTAAATTACGAAACTTTTTTACATTTATGAAAAAATTACAAAAAATGTTTACTACTTTTTATGTAGGCCTAAAGTTGAACTTTTTCCTTTCGTTACTAAACACGCTTGTTTCTTGAGCTAATAACTTTGTTAATTTTACTTCATTTTTTTACTGGCAAAACTGGCATATATGAATTCTTTGAACCTTTATCTACAAAAAAAAAAGCTATGGAACCCTCTTGAATTGGTTTAGAATAACGTGTTGAATAAATGGTTGAAATACAAAAACTTGGACGATGTTTTTACAAATTTGAAGTTTACGGTCATTTTGTGAGCTTACCGTTTGAGATACGGAAAAAAATCAAGAATACCATTTTGTTGAAAATCTAATTTGCTACCCGCAAAATATTAGTTTTTAAATTCGACTTACAGTTAAGCCACAAACTGGCTTTGGAAAAAAGCTTACACTGAGAGAACCGGTCCGGCCGCCATTTTTATTTTATTTAAGGGGTTAAAAATGAAAAAAATGTTAAAATTATGAACATAATTAGAGATTTTGTAGTTTGCATTGGCATTACCATATGCTACCGCAGGGTTTGGCGAGCGAAGCGATCAGAGGCCGAGTTCCTAGTAGTAAATAACATTATTATACATTTTAACGGAATTTTGTAACATTTCAAAACATTGCAAGCTACATTTACAAAGCTTGGAGTGCGTCAAAAACTTACTAAACTTGTTTTATTTAACAATGTTTAGAGTGCATAATGTATAGGTATACTTTTATGTAAATAAAATGCAGTTTAAAATGCTAATACAGATCATGTTTTTCATTATGGTTTTGGTTCAGTTTATTTTTACCTAAACTTTTCCTTATCCTTATCCAACAACAATAATAATAGTTTAAACACAAACTGATAATCTACAGTAAATAATAAAAATGAATTACTGTTCCTTTGTAAGCATTTTTTTTTGTTTTAAAATGTTCATAATTGTCCTAACTAGATTTTCATATAATGAAAAATTTTAAAAGTTTTCTGAAAAAGTTTCAAATTTAGGAAAAACTAAACAGCCTCTTTTGTATGGACTCAAGACCATAGGTCACAAAATCAGCTGTTCTTATAAAATGCTTAGTAACACATGTTTGTTTGCATTCATTACCATAGCAACTTTACTAGCAAATTTGTAATCAGTTTATTATTTTTTCAAAACCAACAGCTTTTTAGGTTACCAACTTAAAGTAAATAAAAGAAAATCAACTAAAAATGCTTACTATATTTTGATTCAATTCAAACATTGGTTGTACATATTATAATTATATAAAACAACTGATTTGATTCAAAAACTGAACATAATATTAGGTTAGGCCTACAATGAACCTAAACACATTTATTTCCAACCAATTGGGCTAATTTAGAATCAGGTTTTTTACAATTCATTACAACGCTTCACGTGTTGTTGCTGACCAACCGGTGGTGGGGGAAGCGGCTTGGCCGGCCGGACCGTATTCAATACACGCAGCCAGCGCCAGCGATCCAGTGTGTTTATACATCGATGGGTGGGGGTAAGGATGGCGCGAGTGGTAACAGCGGCACTGCACCTGCTTCGTGTCACTCTCGCGTTTCTTCTCATTACTGAAAAAATGTATAAACAACGATACCGACTAAACCAGCCAGGCAATTTTAAAAATTAAAATTGTAAAATTAATTAAAAATTATTGTCTTCAAAATGACTACCTGCGATTTGCATTTTTTGTTTTGTAACACAATTATTTTATTATTATTTTTTAAACCAGCAACTTAATTAAAATTTAGCTTCATTGGCGTGAATTCTAATCTTATTCCGTTCACAAATCAGTTTTGCAAATGAAAATCGGACGAAAATTCCACCAATAAACACCAATACAAAATGACTCCATTTTGGTGGTGCGCCGTGGTGGCAGAATTTGGAACTAATCCTGGGATGTTTAGCCTTAAGGCCTCTACTCACAGAACGTATTAATACTCCGCCGACGTCTTTGTAAGACGTCTGAAACGTATCTCACAATTATATCCAAATGGGTCACTTCACACAAGAGTATTAATAGATAGCAGAAGTCGGCGGCGTATTAATACGAAAAAGCAGAATACCACGGCTAGCTACGCGTCGCAAGCGTACCTCGACTCGCGCAAGCGCACTGAGCTGTCCTCACCATGTTTTTCCTGTGTACATCGTCAGCTTTCCGGAGTTTGTTTATACAGTGATTTGTTGAAGTGCAGTTATGAGTATGGTAAGTGTTTTGATTGACTAAGTAATTAAACGTCCAGCCCTTTGGCCCTTT
The DNA here is from genome assembly GCA_018207615.1 of Philaenus spumarius. NCBI lineage: Eukaryota > Metazoa > Arthropoda > Insecta > Hemiptera > Aphrophoridae > Philaenus > Philaenus spumarius. The sequence goes on along the minus strand of JAGFPH010002311.1, from coordinate 144,553 downwards.
GAGATTTTATGATAGAGAATTACAGAGATAAAAATGTAAAGGAACTGACGTGGCAAGAAATTGCTAATGTATTACATAAACCAAGAAAGTATTTAACCATTAAACTATTCATGCTAATTTTTTGCAATACCATGGCATTTCGGTGCGTGTTGCAAGCACATTTTCAAAAATTCGCCAAAAATTTACGGTATACCCCAACCCAAAATTGTTCTATAGCTTTTTTGTAGAGAAAGGGTTAAAAGAATTCATTTATGCCAATAAAGGATTGATTGATATAAAATTTACAAAGTTATTAGCTCAAGGAACAAAAAATGTTCAGAACGAAAGGAAAAAGTTCAACTTTAGGCCTACATAAAAGGTAGTAAACATATTTTGAAATTTTTTTCAAAATGTAAAACGATTTGTAATTTATTTCTAAATAAAATTATATAAAAATATATATCAATTTCAAATGTCTTATTTTGAGAGCGTGAGAAAATCGAGTTTTAAATTTCCCACTTGGATAATTCGAACAGGGTGGGGGGGGGGGCATACGTAATTTATTGGTTACGTTCTGTGTGTAGAAGCCTTTAGTAAATTTATAGCAATACCCACGGTAACTAGAACAAGACGGTAGCACTCACGAGGTGGATGCGCAGTGGATTCGATGACGTCACCCGGACCGACCCGCCCTACACTACACTCGATTCCACGTTCACCGTGCAGTACTAACAGGTCTTACGGGAGAATATACATGCTGCTACCATTACAGGGAACATCTCGTTTATTGTCATGCGGGTTGCGTCAACTGACCGAGCGTTGCGTGGGAGTTGATGTTTTTTAGTTGGCTATTATCGCTGAGACGGTCCTATAAGGATAGCATCGCTTATGGGCGATCTGTACTGCACGGTGAACGTGGAATCGAGTGTAGACACAGCGATCTAGCGTAGTTGGCTATTTGTACTCCGTTCTGTCAACCACGACGGTTGTGTTTGTAGTGTTCGGAATGAGTTTGTAGTGTTTTTACTGAATTTTATCGATAGACTGAGTATTCATCTCGCTTTAAAATGCCATTTTGTGCCGTTGCCGGTTGTACATATCATTAAGATAATGCGAAGAAACTGAAATTGTCATTTCACGTTATTCCAAAAGACAAAGATCTTCATAAACAATGGCAGCATTTTTGCAAACGAAAAGATGAGTTCAACACTAAAACAGCCCGAATTTGTTCGGGACATTTCTTGCAAAGCAATTATGAAAGGGATTTGAAATCGGAATTATTAGGCCTACCACCCAGACGTAAATTAAAAGAATACTCTGTACCAACACAAAAAATACCAACAATTTCAACTTCAACCGGCACTTTGTGGTCTATTGAAAGAAAAATTAGTGCAGATAAACGTAATTGTGAGAAAACTGTAAATTCGTTAATACAAAATTCTGCAGAAGAAAGAAGCAGCGAAATTATAGAAACCTCAGACCAACTCGATTCTTATGAAAATCAAAATTTTTCTAATACTGTCGTGCAAAACATCTAATTAATAAACGAAAATAAAGAACTAAAAGAAATTTTTTTTTTTAAATTAATAACAGATGAACTAAAATGTGTCCAACAAGCTATAACTAAATTAAAACATGATTTGATTAAATAAGAACAACTGTTTTTTAAAAGTCAACAACAACTTTTAAAAGCAAAATGTACAAATTTAACTAGTGAAGTTGTAGCAAAAGTTGTCACAATTAGGCGCATTTCAAAAAACAATCTCATTTAACGAATTTATTATTTAACTTCTGGACCTTTTGTTAGGAAGTTTCACTATGCAGACAATTTGAGTTCGATTGTACTTACTTATACCGTTTGAAGATATTAAAATCAATTATCTTCAGTAGTAAACTAACTTAGCCTACGTAACTTAGTAAAATAAATAAATTCAAAACAAATTGCTTGACATGTAAGTCAGCGTTATTGAGAATAATAATAGTCTAAGTAGGCCCTACTGTAACATGAATTGCCAACCATAAACTTTATAAAATCGCTTTCTATTAGGATTAGAGCAGAGGATCTACGTAGTGGGCCGCGAGGCTGGCTTGGTGCAGATGACGTCACGGCCTCACAGCCAGATGCGCGTGAGAGCTACCGTGTGGCAATACCGTAGCTGGCAAATATTACGTAAACACGTTTCCCATTAAAAAAAAAAGAAGAAATTAAATATTTAAAGCAAGAAAAAGTTTGCATGGAACTTTTAAACAAGTAGAAACAAAAACAAATTAATTTAAAAATCTAAATAAATGTTATATTTTCAATGTGTTTAATTTATGTAAGATATATGCAATGGTTGTCAACTACTGATCGACTCAGAAATATAGCGGGAGTTAACTAAGCAGTTTTCAGTTGGACACAAGCGTGTTATACATCATAAAAAAAAGAAACTATAACGAGCGTAAAAACTAGGCCAGTTAGTTAAGATCTGATGCAGAGAACAAAACATTACTTTTCTATTATAAATATTTGTACCGATATCATTTTAAAAATCTGAAAACGAGTCTTCAAATACGGATGAAAATGAATTTTACTCGTATATAAGTGGCAGTTTTATAAACTCGTAGAAAGAAACTACGAGGGATAATCAGATATCCACGTACATGGAACATACCGACTTTGGTTCATACTCGGTTTGTTGTTTGTGCGAAGAGTCAGGCGATGATGAAGTGGCGATCTTTCGCATTATTTTACCTAATTTAACTAAATTGGTTTCTATTTACATAGAATCTGTGTGTTGTGTGATATGTTAACTGCTTCACTAGATTTAATTTTAAAGGTGTAGTAATAAACTATGGGTTCGATTTTAGGGACAATAGATTACGTGTGTTGGCAAATAAAGTACTGTGTGTGACATGACATACGGTGTTATTAACGATGGAGGAGTAACTTGGAGGACTGAACTTGAACCGCCAGTTGGAAGTTCGAATTGGACCAAGCAAGGCAACATTTACACTTCTATTTTGTATTTATGTTATAATAAAGACGTATGGAGTGTATTTATTATTTGTGGGAACATTTTTAAGTATTTGACGAAGAATTTTTTTTAATAACAGTAAACACACATTTTTTATTTTGAGTCCATTTTATAAACTTGTAAATGGATTTTATATTTCGTAAGTTAAGTTCGACATCTACCTCTCTTCAAATAAAATAAAAACCTCTGTTCCTTCTTAGTCTTTTAAGGTTTCTTTGCTGGATTTGATTTTCAACTAAATAAAATACTTACTTTAGTAAAACGAACTTTGCACATTTATTATATTGATAAATTATACATTTGATAATTGTATTATTATATAAAATTAAAGCTATATAGTAGTAGTGTTTATTAAGTATATTTGATAGTAGTCTACGAGTGCATATTCATAAAAATGTTTTTAAATTTTTTAGTTAGCAATTGTAAAATTAAGGTAAAAATACAATTTATTCTAAAAGTGATTTAAATAAGGAGAATACATCCAGTTTTACTTTTTACAACACTTAAATTAATCATTTTTATAATTTTTATGAGTTTTATAAAATCACCATCAGAAAACTTAAAAGTATAAATTAACAAAGTGTTAAACTAAATGATTAACTTTTACATTATTTAAAAAAATATTTTAAGTTACTTTTTGGGTTATGTATGGTTATACAGGGGTGGCAAAAAGTCCCGGAACAACCCAATATCTTTTTCCAGGTTCCACTTACACAATTGAAACTTTGCAAATTGTTTATGGGTATAAAAAACTACTTTTTTAGAATATGGCTGATTTTTCTCCTCCTCTGGGGGACGGCCCGTCAGGAGTCGGTGAAAAATCTTAAATGTAAGCATGGGTTGTTATGCATATAATTTTAAAGGTCTTGATGAGACAAACACAACGACATAATAAAAATAAAAAATGGATGATCCTGAAAAAAGTTATGGCTGTTCAAAGTTTTGATATGCTGCATGATAAATGAGCCTTATTCTAAGTTTGAATAAGTTGATTCAGCCCAGAGGAGATGAAAAATCAACTGTAGCATAAACAAGTAGTTCTTTATACCCGTAAACAATTTGCAGAGTTGAACGTGTAATACATGGAACATGTAAAAATAAATTAAACTTAGAATAAGGCTCATTTAACATGCTGCATATCAAAACTTTGAACAGCCATAACTTTTTTCAGAATCATCCATTTCTCATTTTTATTATGTCGTTGTGTTTGTCTCATCAAGACCTTTAAAATGATATGCATAACAACCCATGCTTACATTTAAGATTTTTCACCGACTCCTGACGGGCCGTCCCCCAGAGGAGGTGAAAAATCAGCCATATTCTAAAAAAGTAGTTTTTTATACCCATAAACAATTTGCAAAGTTTCAATTGTGTAAGTGGAACCTGGAAAAATATATTGGGTTGTTCCGGGACTTTTTGCCACCCCTGTATATCAGCCAATAGGAATCACAAAACGTAAAACTTGTAAAAGAAATTAAAAGTAATAATTAAAAAATTATTATTAAATTATTAACGTATATAAAAAGAGTGTTATACGTTATAACACAATTGAATTTCAAATAAGTACATTTTCTTTCGTCATAAACAAGAGAAGTAAAACCCAATTTAATTTAATTTTGAAAGGTTATTGCAATTTGTGTGTTGTGTCATTTTTAATTAAAATTTGTTTATGAAATCTACAAACAGAGCCAGTATAAATAGATTTAAAAAATTGTTCGGCTTTGCGCGTGTACCAAGGATTAAGGTGAAAACAATGTATTGCTAATTAATACAGTTACATTCGCTTACATCAGACAAAGGCTAGGTTAAGCTTCTGTATTGTTGTAAATAATCTAATGTAATACAATAAAATCATGTTACATACGTTATAGTAAAAATGTAATAGTATAAATGTTACGTTACTGATTATCAACCTACACCAAAATAATAATAATTGTGAGACAATGTGATTTGTGAATTAGCTTAAGTCCGTGTAATATTTATGTAAATATATTTTGTAGCTACTGTCAGTTTATAACAATTGTAGCATTATTTAAATACTTATTTAATTTCCTTCATCGAACCCATGTTTGTGTATATAAAAGTACGTTTTTATGGGTTGTTATCAAGAATGTTAATTTTTGGAACTCCCTGTACATCCCACTAAACTTTTATACCACTCCATAATATATATGGCTGCTTTCAAATCTTTATATTCTTCACTATCATACCTTGTGCATACAAAAATGTTATATCAATATAATCCTAAAATATAATATTGTCTAAAACACCTCATAATTTAAGAGAGTAAAAACAAAATCACAATTAGAATTTATTTTAAACTATTTAATTATTCCCTTGGTTTATTTGTTTTTGCCTTTATATTATATAGGCGTTCAGTTTCATTCAAATATATTCTCAGGTTTCTGGGACAAATATATTGAAATTTGACGTATAGTGGTTTGTTAGTGCTTATTTTATTCTTCAAAGTTGTGCTATTCTATTGGTTTGCAAACATCTGCCATTACTCTCCAGTACATTAATGTGTAATCTCTATTCTAAACCGTACAAAACACAAGGTATCTCGGTCAGATAGTTTATAACTTCTTGGAACCAGTGATTCGATTTGCATGCAGTTTCCCCACTTGAACGACATATGGCCAAGTTATGATCAAAATGGGTTCAATTACTTCCAAAGTTTGAACAATATATTATGTCTATGTGTGTAATACAAGGCCTATTCAGTATTTCCTACATACAATATGCTAGTTAAAATTATCATTTTGTAACTTTTAATTATTTAAATGGTTTAAATCCTAGATTCCATTTGAACTGGATTTACTATCTAATCACTTGCTAATTACGTGTAGTTTCCAAACATTTCTTGTAAATGTGGTACAGGATTTAATTTCCAATAGGCGTACAACATGTCAATACGAGTCAGCATAGTTGTAAATTAACGCTAGATGATGATGGCACAAACTAGAACAAACTTGATAGGAAAGTTATTCTGTTTGCGATTGTAATTAAAGGTGAGCGTGTCTACAAGTTAAATAATAGCTTGAGTTGAATACATTTGGATTGAAATTTACCGTGTTAAAACCTATTTGAATATTCGTAAAAATGAAAAATAATAATAATGGGTATATATTATGGAAGAACGTATGAAGAAACTATTTAGCATTAAAACGTAGCGTGAACATATTTCTTGAAATTGAAATAAATTGAAAGTGAAAAAATATAAAAGAAGATCAGAAAGGCAAATGTTTCACTAAGGGACAACTTTTTATTAAAATAAATATGAATTAATAAAGTTTAGTCAGTAAATTTAAGAAAGTGATTCCTCAATCTGAATAACTGATAGTATTCATTCCTGTAGACATTTTTTAAATAGTGTTTCTACAAGTGGTTGCCTAATCTTCTCCCCCCCCCCCCCCCCGTAAGGTAACAAAAAACCCTCACCTCAGTAGCAAAACGGACGAAAAATTCAACTAAAAACATCTCGTAGTACAGATAGCGGCATATCCCTATAGCGGCGGTAGTTTACGCGGACATTGCTCATCCTAAATCCATTTAAAACCCGCAACTATTCAAATAGCGTTTTAAAAAAAATACCAAACTCTTGGGGACAAAATTCTTCATCCGAATGGCTTGGTAATTTTTCGCTATAATTAATAGTTATAACGTAAAGAAATATTTAAAATCACCCTATAGCGGAGGTAGGTTACACGGACATTGCTCAGCCTAAATCCATTTAAAACCCGCAATTGTTCAAATAGCGTTTTAAAAAAAAATACAAAACTCTTGGGGACGAAATTCTTCATGCGAATGGCTTGGTATTTTTTCGCTTTAATAGTAACAACATAAAAAAATATTAAAAATCAATGTTTTAAATTGTTAATAAATATTAAACAAATTATTTTTCTTAGTTTTGAAAAAGCCATTTGCATGTATCCATAGCTTTAAAATGACATATCGTTTATAATTTTCCGATCAAAAATAAAGGAAAAATTTGGATTTTAATTTAACATTGGTGTTATGGAGTGTCAGCCAACATGGCCGACAGCTAGAGCCGACCCTTAAACATGAGTCGCTGAATGCTGTAGCTTTCAAGATGTTGTAGAATACTGATATTATATTTCATGTGCTACATTTATGTTTAGGAATTTATTTGCGGCATCTTATACGTGGAAGCAGTAGTACTTATGATGTCTGGTTATTATCCAGAATGTTTTATTTCAAAATTATTATCAAACCCAAAGTTGAAGACTTTGTCACCTGTAAGAGGACTAAGAACATTCCAATCCCACAAAAGAAGATGCTTTCCAGTGAAATGTGGTCAACTATCTCTAATTTTTGGCATGACATAAAACAAAGTTAACAGTTTATATTTTTGGAGGTTTGAATTTTTTATAGGACGAAAAGCTCCAACGGTTCTGTAGTTTTCATCACTTTTTGTATTCTAATTACACGAACTTCTATAGTTTTCAACCGGCTTCAAACCGTGAACCTTAAGCTTGAAAGTAGCTTTGATGTAGCTAACACCTCAACTTTAAGGCCCCGTATCTTTCTTTGAAAGTTTCATTCTATCGAAGTTAATTCGAAAGTTTAATGGCAGTCACATTTGAGGTACAAATAGTATATTATGTTTTTAACAGTACCAACTTAACCTTAGTTTCTCTTTTATTTTTCATTCATACAATTTCCGATAAGAAATTACTTTTTGATGGATGGAATGATATTTTCGATAGCTATAAGGATTTGTTTTTACATAACTTTACTCTATTCTTTAAGGAATCGTTGAAATTGTATTTTTATGCTAATTGACGTATTAAGAAATTTACTTAGCCTACAAATTTACGAGAAGTAATTCAATTGGTGAAATATTAAGACTTTTCAAATTAAATCCAAGGAAATTTCATGTCGGACGGTCCTGCATCACGTAAATTAAGTAGTTAGAATGGTTTGAAATAGAAAACTATCAGTTTTATATTGTTTTATAATCTTTTATAGTTATAAAACGATGTATGTTATCAAGAAAGCTCAATTTAAAAGCATTATTTTGAAAAAAAATTATTTAAATAAAATAATGATAATTTTAATGGTAAGATATACTAGTCAATAAAGCTTGCACTTAAGATTTTGTTTTCACTGTTTATCCTACAATGGATCCATTGTAAATGAAATTATTTTGTATCCTTTTTCCTTATTCTTAACTACACAAGTTCTTATATAATTTTAAAAAAGTCATAATGATTATCATTAGAATAGTGATTGTAATATTTAAATTTAACATTTCCTAGAATAAAGACATTTTATCATTTCGATAAAAAATAAGCCTTATCATAAAAAGTCATAATGATTATCATTAGGATAGTGATTGTAATATTTAAGTTTAACATTTCCTAGAATAAAGACATTTTATCATTTCGATAAAGTAAGCCTTTTTTATACTTACACCCAACAGAGTTCCAAAAAGATGCAAAAATAAATACAGACTTTAGTTTCTCTAGAGAGAAGCTGTAATAGTATTACATTACATTTACATGAACAGTATTACATAGACAGTTATATTAAGTTTATAATTAAGAGGGTTGTAATCCTAAGTTTATTTTTACGAGTGTAATTCTCTTTGTTTACGTTTTTAAAAGTCAAACATAACTTCGTTACTTGTATGACTTTAGTTAAAATGGTAATTAGTGAGTGCAGCTATATGTTGTTATAGTGAGTGTATTAGTGTTGCTCAAATTAGCATAGTACAATAAGAAAAACATATTTATTATTTCGCAAATAATTTCAAAATGTACTAATAAACATTTAGTACAATTACAGAAATTAAACAAAATATGATTTTTTTCAATGTAATTTATAATTTTATTTCTTTTTAATTTCACATAGTAAACAGATTACTAAAAGGACAGACCGTCGCCAAGAATTTGACAATTAAAGGCGATTCGAAGCCGGGCAAAAATGGTAAAAACTTCAAATTCGTAATTTAACGGCTTCAATATCACCTAATTACTGTTCAAACCTTATCAATACTTTATCATTGTAAAAATAATTTCACTAAGAATCGATTAATATGTAGTACGTCCTTAGTTTACAATTTTACTAATAATCGCTGAAAACCAATCGATACCTATACGTATACTCATTGCCAGTATAGATACAGCCTGTAAAGTTAAATATAAAAATCTGTAACTTTTCATTGCTATAAGGAAGTGACAATCATAAAATCATAAAAGAGATTTTAAAGCTGAAGGTATGACCAATGCAATTATGTTATCAGCACCTTTCCAAAATTATCGAAAATTAGTGGGAAATCGATAGTTTTTCGTGTTCTTTCGGATCAGACGAACTTAACGTCACTCCTGTTAATATTCCTGTTAATATCGTCAGCATGCTGGATGAGTAATACATTTTAGGATTAAAAACTAAACTTTGGTTTAAAATACGTGTATACAATTATTTTATGGTTCCATAACAAAATCAAATTAAATTTTAGAACATTCTGTATGTGACACAAGACTATTGACTTCCCTATATATAAACGATATAAATTACTGCAACATATTTTCTAAAATAAATAATTAAATTCCCGCTAAAATTGTGAATCAACTTCCAAATTTGACTATCTTTTTAATTTTCATTGTGAAGAATTTGATGTTAATTTTATTTTGAATAAGTTTTATTTGTCACATTACTGAATTGGACAAATTTATTTTATTAAAATATAACACATTGCAAACAATAATACAACAAAAATAGTATTTAATGAACAATAGAGCTAATAGCAACATTAACAAGGGGCAACGTAACAAGGTAACCCAAAGTGGATATATTACAAACAAAAACAACCTAGTACAGTTTATGACGTAAGTTTAACAATAATATAACGATAGGATATACAGATGCTGTAAAGTGTTTATATCCTGACCCGTGTTATACCTATTAAAATATTATAATTACAAGCAAACATTATTAGCAGCAAGAACAATAGAGCAGGGAAAGTGTGAGAGTAAAGTAGGAGAGGGGACGAGTTGCGCCGCTGCGTGCGACATTGTGTTGTGCGCCAGTCCTGTGTCGGCGTTCGTACTTGGTGGAAGTGAAATCTTTCTCTGACAGTTAGTTGTCGTCATAATACGAAGACGAGTTACAAAGGGTGAAAATACTGATTGGCGGAAATTACTTTGTGTTATTGTGGAAAGTTCAAGTTGGTGAATAAAAAACATAAAAAAAAAAGAAAAAACGTTACAAACACAGTTTAAAATTATCCGTGCAATTTTATTTTGTAGAAAAACAAATGATTGAAAAATAATAAAACCAAACAATTTCAGTGACCAAATTAAACTTTTATAGAAATTTGATCGCTCCAGTTAAATTTGTCCCTGTTGCGTTCCCACACTTTCAGTGATTACGTAGGACGAAAGCGAGAGCGTAGGTTTCTAACGGTAATCCAGCAGTGTCGTGCGTGTAGTGTCCGTATTATGAGTTTAAAAGTGTAAAGAAACAAATTTTCGGAGTTGAAATGATGGCTTTTCCTGGATATTTCCTCTCCACTTGTATGGCCGTGTTTGTCGTCTGCTCTGCACAACAAGGTAAGTTAACAACTTTCTCTTTTATATAAAGACCGGTCTTACTACCTAGATATTGCTGGCCGTTTAAGTGTTACTGTTGTTCGAAACCCGAGGAAAGTTTTTAATGTTTCTATAATATTGCTTCTAAAAGGAAGAGTTATTTATGTATTTTTTATTCAAAAACTTTCTACACTTAATATTTTTAGGACACGAATTGTTCGGATCTAGTAATACAAAAACCCATAATAAAGCGTTTTACTGTACTTCTAATATTTATGGATAATAACAACGAGCTCTTTCAGAAGAACTAAAAACACCATAACATGCTAAATGTTTTATTGTTTTAATAAATATAGTTATTAAAGTTTTATCGAAAATTATTTCATTATTTTTAAGTTGAGATAGTTAATCCAAAATAATAAACATGGAGAATTTGGGATTGAAGTCACAAGAAAATGTATGCTACAACATTTTCTGCTCAAATTTGTGATCTTTAAATGGTCTCTAAAAGGTATTTAACTCGTTCTTTATCAAGAATATTGTTACAAATCTGTGTTGTACGAATGTAATGCCACTTTATTTAATTAAATCAGTTCATAAAGATATAATTGAAGTGCATACATAGGATGAAATATCCGTAACTATTCCCTCTTTAGTTTACCGAAGTCAAAGTAGGTTACTGCAGGTGATGCAAACGTTACAGCTAAAAACGAAAATCGACGCTAACTTAAAAACAGGTTTTCTAACTTTGCTAGAGGTTTTTTGACTGTTGGCAATTTTCTAAACAACACTTATTCAATTTTCATGATTTTTATATTCACCGATTAGAAAAAGGTGTCACAATAAGTACAAAAATTAATTTATATTTATTTGAATTTAAAAGATCCAATAAACAGTACAAACTTTAATAGAGTAAGTTCAATTTTCATTGTTCGTACTTATTTTCAATTTACGGGAAAATACACAAATTTAAATGACCTTATCAAAAAGGATTTCTTGAACCCTGCTACCCCATCTTCATTAGGATAACTAGCACAAAGTAAAAACGTTAGAAAAAATATATAAATGCATAAGTTTGTATCTTTAGTGCCCGTTTGTGTTTTTAGTACTTTTGTTAAAAGCGTTTGGAGTAGTCATACCCATTTTAATACTTCTAAGCAAGACCTTCTGATACTATATAACAAATGTGTTTACAATTTCAAAGAGGTTTCCTTACGAAAAAACAAAATAAAACTTAATCCTTAATCGAGTTTTGCCAACACACAAGTTTTTAACAAAATAAAACAAAATGATGAATTTTGTTGCATTTTTATTAATTTTTGTTTTTCAGAAATTGTTTTATTCTGTATTTTACCTGCGTAAAAGTAATTGTATCTCTAAGACATAAATTACTAAACATTTTGCTTTCTTGAACCCAAACTCATACATGTTAAAAAAAAGGAAATAAATTTGGCTGCTTAGAAAATGCTAAAATACAGTAACAAGAACTTGAACTTCGTATAAAATATCGGCAGAATGGTCACAGCCAAAATGTTAAAACTCTCGAATTTACATTGATATCATTACTAAAAGTATGCATACCAAGCTTAGGTCGCAATAGGTTTATCCCTTTCTAACAGTGAATACAGCGTGGGAGCGAGCGTAGAATATCACCTGTTAAATCCTAGTCGTCAAATCAATCTAAAATATCCATAAGAATTATTTATGTTTCCCTCTACATGTGTAATGTTTTAGGACTAACTATAGTTTCTGTTGATGAATCTAGTGTGTCTAAAAATACACAACGAGGTCAAAGCAAGACCAATTCAAATGCGAATTGCGATACTTGAAACTACACAGGATTAAAACTAATCGCGGGGCTTGAAACAGTAGAACCCCGTTTAGGAAAAGACAACCCTTTATGCATGTAGTAAGGTTGGCCTTAATTGATTTGTTGACCACCTATAATATCCTGCATTAAATTTCGGCATTTAGCAGAGAAGTATTGTAGGTGAAATATCAAATTCGCTATTGAGAATACAAATATATTTTCAAGTTTGACCAACAACTTAAATTAGAATTAGAAATATTTCAGAACCAGAATTTATCCAAAATATGTAGTGTTAATTATATCCTATTATTACGGCATAAAATTTAATGCGTCCATTGATAAAAATAAATAAGTGTCAAATGTAGTGCACAACAAGATTCGGAATTCTTTAGAACAGTTAGAATTATTCCTTGGGTGAAGCAATCGTAGAAACACCGTAGAAACACATGTATTAAATTACAGTACTAGTTTAGAAATGGCCGCCATTTTGTTGAGGAATAACATCTGGAGATCAGGCATTATCAAATCATTTACAAATTCAAATAAATAAACATTAATTGGCATTAATTTGCATAAAGTATCAACGTAGTAAAGATATTTATGAAATATAATATATACCCGGACCAGTAAGGTAAAAAGAAAGTAATTTTGAATGATTAGTTTGGAGCTTAAAAAAACATATAACACCAGTATTTATACAATAATATATTATTAAGGATTTTGTGTTGTGTTTTGTGTTTGTGGTGTGACGTGCCTTTTATATATTTATTTCACGACAACGCGTCCTGTATAGCAGTTATATAAAATTGAAGCAGCAAATAAGGTGGGTGTAGTCCATTAAGAGTTTAGTAATTTAATAATATATTATATACATTATCATTTTAACTTGAACATATCAAAATGCTATTTAATTAAATAAATTTATGCGATATATCTCAAAAACTGAGTTTTAAGCCTTTTTAAAACTTGTAATACTGAACAAATTAAAGGATATCAGAGTTAGCAGATACAGTTTTTGGTAAACATTAACACAATAATTATACATTTAGCTTAATGAAACTATTTTAAACTTTAAAATAATGTTTGTCTTTTGAATGACACTAAAGAGGTTAAATCCAATACAACTTCAGATACATTCATAAAAACCTGAGACAAAATATTTAGACACATGGACGTTATTTTAATAGTAAACAACTCTTTAGGTTTGTAAAATTTTGTTTAATGAATCAAAAATAACAATTTTATTTGTTTTGTTTTATTTTGTTTGAATTTGTAGCCCTAACAAAGACCAAATACTAATTTAGAAATATATTTTGACTAGGCCTATCTAAAACTTATATATTATCACAAGAATACACCTTAACGGTTTTAGATATAGTTCAATGTGGTTGCCTTTTGCATAAAAGATCAGTTTATATTCATTAATTTAATGTGTTTAGTTTTAATAAAGATTATGAGCGTCGCTTAATTAAGCCTACCCATACTCGTAATGTTTAGAAGTACAGTAGGGAGGAAAGAGACGCCTACGCTGTTTTCTTACTTAAAGTAATAAACTTGCTTCCCGTTAATTTGAAAAGTTCTAAAACGCGCTACGATCTTAATTCGGTGTCCTTCAACTACATTTAATGTTATTAAGACTTATTGTACAAAAATAAAAAATAACATAGAATGTTGAGGCATACAACACTGTATTTATATAGTTCATTCCAAAGTGAAGCAATCCGAAAGCTAAATGATTTTTATTAAATTACAGTTTTGCAGTTCTAATTTAATTCTGTAAAAAGTAATTACTGAGCGAAATCTTTACATCAACTATTCAAGATCGATTTTGTCTATTACCATTGCTACACAACACATATTGTCTAACACAGATTGCGTAGGTTCGAACCTAGTTACTGGCGTTTTATTATCCTGAGCCATACGCTGCTCCACCGTATGTGTCTTCATTAAAGTACTGTATTTGTTTTATTTGTACGGTATTTGTAAAAAAATTCGAAAAAGTTCCTTTGTTTTTGGGGGTTTAGTAGCTTAGCCTAATTATTACTATTATTCCAGGTTTTTTGTAATTTTAACTACTTTATTATTTTAGTACAATTTAAAATATGGGTATTTGGATGAAAACTGGAAAACGAAAGATATAAACCGCAAGGAAATAAACTAAAAAAGTTGCTTTAAATGTTGAAACCTAAATTGAGAAAATGTTTATAAAAATATTTTAGAAAATGTTACCATTGAGGAAACCTTAAATTATTATTGGAGCTAAAAATGGTCTGGATGTGAAATGTATGACCTACCCACTGCTTACAGTACAATCTTGTTATACCTAGAAATATTTAAACGTAATAAGCAGTTAACAATTAATCTCACATTGCTCATCCATTGTTATATTTTGGCCTATTCCCTACTTCATTGTTTTCTTTGTTAATATCCTATATTTTCATCAAAACTATAAAATTTCTACTGTGTCTTGATGGCCGATATTTAGGAATTAGGAATTAAAGTAAATATTTAGTGTTTATTTTTGAAGAAAATTACATCCATGTACATGGTTAATTGAGTTGTGTACACTGTACACAATAAACACTAACATGAATCTATGGCCGGAAATTTGGAGATAGCGAAGTGTGGACTGAAGTGTGAATTGGAGTGAAGTGTGCTGATAAACTGATAGACTGCTTTCATAAACTATGAAAGCAAGTTAAAATAAATATAAACAAACCTTGGCTGCGCTGAATGGAAATAAAATATACCGTTTAGTTTTCTTTATATTCCTTTCTGCTATGATGAATAATATACTGTATGATCTAATTTATTTTTTATAATTCAAACTCGACAAAAGTTCAATGCAATTAGTAAGCAGATTGTTTATAGTAGAATAAATTGTTTATTTTCTGAAATATAATAACATTTTTGAATTATTAAAATTTACATAAATTAAATTTTATATTTCTTCAGCTAACGCACAATTATTCACCATTGGTTGGTTGCAGTAATCTCTATCTCCCCAAAAAACACTTCGCGTTAAAAAAAGAACGCCAAGAAAG
>JAGFPH010002311.1:112905-128747 GCA_018207615.1 Philaenus spumarius | reverse complement strand
CTTTCTTGGCGTTCTTTTTTTAACGCGAAGTGTTTTTTGGGGAGATATCATAATTTTTTGTTAAATAATACAAATATAATAATTATGAAACAAAGGTATTGTTTTATTTTATATGAGGTTGGTAAACTTTTAAATCAAATTTTAAGTAAAGTTTATAAACAGGTTTTGATTAATTATTATTTTTTGTGAAAATAAATTTGTTAATTTGTTTTAAGTCTCATTGACCGGAACGGCTCCTAAGGCGGCATTTTTGGGCCGAAAATAATTTTTCTTTTGAAATTACTTCCGATATAAATTAACACCTAAATATAAATATATTTATGCATCTTTGATAATTAAATTTTATGTCGCTTCAAAATTCCATCTCCGTAGGTATATCCCTATATATTTTGTGAATGGACACTGAAATTGCTTATTATTATACTATAATATTACTTTTCCTAGATATAATAAATGTGATAACATACGAAACACGTTAAACAAGAAACATGTATTATTTATTTATCAATTATATTAGCACATTAAAGAAACATTTTCACCATGATAATGTAATACTAATAATATTGATTATAATAAAACGGTGGCTCAACTGTTTTTTACTTTTGAATTACACTGTTAGTTAGTTCTTTAAAATTAATTAGTTCTTTTTCTCAAATATAATGATATATATATATATCTTTAGCTGAAGGAGGCCACCTATCTTGTAATATGTTGTTGTCGTCAGCACCATAAAACTGATTTTGATATTTTATTATGCTGGTATAGTGCCCAGAAGATATAGTTTCTCCATGATAAAAATTGCACTTTTGAGTATGCTTTCATTGATTTTGACAACATTTGATGGGAGAGAATTAAGTTTAAAATTTTTGATTTTTCCTATATTGGTCCATAGTTTCAAACTAAATATAAGAAATTGGCTAGCAGTTTTGATTTCAATTTTTTGCAATTGTGTTCCAACAGATGAACATGATGGACAAGTTGTATTATCCAAGTTGTCCCAATCTTGAAGATTCAGCAGATCTGATATAGTTGCTTTGTTGGTGTTAATGGACAGCGGCAAATACGAATTCATCTCATCTTGTCGCCGAAATTCATAAAGACATCTTGAGCATTTTACCAGCGTGCTTAAAATCACCTCAAAATGTTTAATTAAAATATCATATTTGCAAATTAAGTTTGAACAAAATTCGCTTGCATCTTGTTGCTGGTCTAAAGTAAACGGGACACCAAGTTGATTAAGTAAGTCTTTACAATTCAGTAGGCCTACATTTGAGAAGTAACCAGCTGCCAATATCTTCATAGGAGGATTTCCGTCCAGTTCAAGCAATTCTAGAATAATGGGCCTGCTTATGAAAAGTGCCTGCAAGGTTGCATTTGCATAGCATGAAACTCCATCACCATTACTGAATCCCGAAATTGGGATGTAGTCATTTATTTGAAGCATGATCTCTTGGTCCTTAAAATATTTGATTTTGCCCTCCTTCCATACAATACCTTTGCGTAAAGTAAACCTACTTTGATGGACCGATATGTGTGGAAAATCTTTCCGGTACCGTATTCGCTCCGCAGTCTATTATATTCAATAATTCAAGCTTTAGCAGCTTTACAGTTAGATGGGTCAAAATTTATCAGCTGGAGACCAGCCAATGTTGTTACTCTTGAAAGAGGTACATATGTTTGACCGGGAGCAAAGATAGATTTGAAAATATCTGAAATAGCTGAATTGATTGAAATTCCTTGACATTTATGCACTGTAATGGCATATGTAACTGTTAAAGGGAATTGCTTACGAAAAATAAAGGCTTTTATAAATAGCTCAAATTTTGACTGTGTCCTTTCAACATCATAACACCTGTTTCCAAACATTACTTGAACAAATTCTAATTTACCTTCAGTGTCATATTTAAAATTTTGCACTATTCCAAGAGAACCACTAAACCAGTCGTAACATTAAAATTTCTATTTAGCATTACTCTGCAGTTTTTTTTAACGGCTGATCAACATCGTAATGACATAATTTACTTACAATGATTGTGCACTTCTATTTCTTTAAGACGTATTACGTTTTTGTTCACTGATTCCTATTTAGGCATTCTTCTTTCTAATTCCAAACAGATATACACACAAACACACGAAGGTACTTCCATATTTTTCATTAATATTTTTCCATATATTTGCATAATTTTTATGTTTTGCGTTTTTTCCCTAATTAATAATAATAATAATTTGTACTATAATGTAGTACTAAATAATTATATTAATATTTAATTGTATTGTTAGTGGGATTTCAAGAAATTATAACATTAAAGTAGGTACTTACCATTACACAAGTCATATTTTCCAGGATTAAATAAGATAAAAATTTAATTATTAAAAATTGTCAGTTACAATTTGATAAACAATGCTCTGTTAGAAAATTTAAAACTAAATCAACTCCTGTAATTAATTACGAGCCTAGGTACATCCGAGAGTAACAAAATATTATAACAGCTGATGTCACCCATCATCTGTAATACCTAAACAAAATCTAGCCTAGATTATACTTTGAGGTTATGTTTACAATCAAAACAAACTTCTTGTAATGTCTGAATGTTAATTGTATTTTTATATAACCTAATGTAGGCTATAATAATATGTTATATAATTGCCATTGACAATATAAAATGCATACAACCTTTTATTATCAATATAATATTAACGTTTACCAAATTTAAAGAAGAAATACCTATTCGTTTAGCTTCGGAAACATTCGTACATCTTCGTATGTAACATTTTCAAAATCATATGGCTAATATACTCAGTCTAATGTACCAATCTAACTTACATAGGAAAAACTATTTCGGCGATATTTTGAGTTTCGTTGCAGCTACCTTTATTTTTCTTGTACGTTATTCATCTCCATTGAAAGGAGATGTGTTTAAAGCCATCACCGAGCTCTCTACTCGAAAAGGTGAGGTAGTTATTGGGTCTGACAGAATAGGCGGGAAATATGAAAAAAACTATGAATAATTTTTTGATGATTATCTACTGTTTTTAATGGCTCGAAAAGGGGGTTTAGCTTGACCTAGAAAGTTGAATGAAAGATCAAATCACCTAATTTTACAACAAATAATTTGATTTTAAACTAAAATTTACCATTTTAAATTTTTAAAATGGTATTTTTAAGTGGTCAGTAACATGGTAGCTATGTTTTCCGTATGTTATAGCACTGCCGTTTTTTTTTCTTGGCGTTCCGCAAAACGGCCGTTTTGCTTGATAGAGTGATTGCATGTAATAATGTTTTATGATTTTTACATTTTTCTGAAAATCATTTATTTAAATACCGTTTCCAAATAATGTGATTAGTGCTATACCAGATGGTAGTCTGATGTTTCAATAAGTTTATAGGTTTGAATCCGGCTATCACTAATATCTTTTCCACATTGTTATTACACTCGTATAGTCATAAGAGCTTAAGATAAACACTATAAGAAGGGGGGGGGAATAATACAGCTGTAAGAGCTAATAATAATCCGTTGTATTGTTTCTTCTTTTTGAAGTAAAAACTTCTATAGCGACGTTGGGTATTTTTTTTTTTGAAGGGAGGTAAATCGTCGTTTCGCGTCACGTCACGTAACGCAACATTTTCTTTTTTGTAGGGAGGTAAATCGCCATTTCGCGTCACGTCACGTAACGCAACATTTTCTTTTTTGTAGGGAGGTAAATCGCCATTTCGCGTCACGTCACGTAACGCAACGCAACATTTTCGCTTAGACCGGTGTGTTGATTATGTATACCCTCTAATACATAATATATATATACTTGTGTATGGTATATATGAAAAACAAGGACCGATGACAATGCAATATTAATTTTTTGGGTGTAGTAAGTGAGCACTGATCATGGTCCCCAGACTAAAAAATAATAAAATAAATAATAGTTTAAAAACTAAAAAAATACGCTTTAAAAGCAAACCGAACTAAAAATTTGAAAATAATTGTAATTATTTTATTTATTTATTAACCAGGAAATAAAATGTTAATAAAATCGAGTAGTTAATCAATATTCCTTTTACACGCTGTAAAATTCGCATAGAAGTTTTCACTTTTATTGTGTGGTCATATGCACACCCAATTTTTTAAAATATTAGTGTAGTCAATATATATTGGAAACGTAATAAATATTTTAAAATGTGCTTTATTGTAAAATCGAAAAAATCTACATCACCAATTAAACTATGAGAAACTCATAATTGTTATTAAATACATTAAATTCCATCCAAAGTCGAAGTATGGTTTGCTTATATCTTACAATTTGAACGTGCTAACAATATCATTAAACTTGTCAAAGTTTCTTTAAACACACCAAAAAGAAATAAAACTTGCCAAAATACGCGTCAATAAAACATTAAATTTGAAAAACTGTATTCATCTTGTTGACATGACATTTAACTTTCCAAAACTGCCCTAAAAGTGCCAAAAGATTATTAAAAAAGCTAAAATGTTATTTAATTTGCCAACATTTTACAAAACGGGATAATATTATGTGACAAATACGTCATAAAACTAATCAAAATTGTATTAATAGTGTCAAAGATTATTAAATTTTACAGAATGTCATTAATCGTGTAGACTACTAATTTGCAACTTTTACTGTCCAATTTTATTTTTATACATTATCAACATTATTGAACAGTTTAGGTGTTTAACCCACTCCAGGTCATTGCGAACATTCATTTTGATAGTGACTTTATGTATAAAACGACTTTAGGCCCGCCTGTAACCAAAACAAGGAAGGTTTTTATTAAGGTTTCAGCAAGCTTTTGTTTTTCGTCTACAAAATGTGCCACGCCAACAAAGAACTTCTGACAGGAAAGTATAATTTCATTACTTTACATCAAAGGGTTTTTTGTGTTTTGTTCTTTGTTGACGCCCAAGCAGTTATTGTAGCAGAATTCAGATTTTCCGCTTGATGTAAACGCAAAGGTAAAGCAGAGACAAGAGTCGTGCGGAAATTGCGCCAGAAGGGAGCGGAAAGTTTGTTGCTTGCGAGTAACTTCATTAGGTGGAGCTTAAACAATACTTGTTGGAGTCAAATGAGTATTTTATTCGCCGACTTTAATCTCTCCATAATAAATTCCTTGTCACACTCGGTGAGGATTTAATTACAAAGCTTTGGATTAGTTTTAATCTAAACTTGGCGTTTTAATCATTTTTGTGAATGCATATTTGCTACAAAGGGTTACGTGAACCGGATTGAAAAGACGAGTTTATGTTTGTACGACTAGGCTATAACTTTAGTTATTTTCAAAACGACTGTAAATAAACAAACTGATTTCAATGTTGGAGAAGAGTGAAGGGAGGTGACTGTTCCCAAGCTCAGTATTACCATTCACCGTCTGAATGGAAAACTTAATTTGTATAACTTTTTACTACACCATGGGTTTAAAAAATCTAACTTGAGTACTTTCAAAAAATTAAGGAACCAATGATGTTTCCTTCAGAAAAATAAATATATATGTGAAATAAATTAATTTTTCTATTTCTTACAATGTTTAGTGAAAACACAATTACTGTGAAAAACTGATTAGGTTTTTACCATCGTAGTTTTAAATGTATTTATTTAAATGAATTAGAATATTTAATTTGATAATACTGTAATGTGTTTGGTAAGTTTATGTTTTCCTAATAAAATTAAACTTTTATAATCTTGTACTATCTACTCAAAAATATTTCTAACACACAAATTAATAAAATTGATTAGACAGAACTCAGCCTTTCTAATATTGGTAAACTTCGTACACTTTTATCTACACTATAAAAACCAAATACCATTGACTCATTGACTCATCACAGTTTCTCCAAAACCACGAGGCCTACAGACATGAAATTTATCACTAATACTCTTTATAGGCTCTAGACGCGCACTAAGAAAGGGTTTCCGAAAATTCGAAATTTTAGGGGGGATTTTAGGGAGTCAAAGTTACTAAATCACGATTTCTCAAAACCTACTGAACGGATTGGAATGAAATTTGGTACGTAGCTTCCTCTAGGGCCATAGGTGCTCGTTAAGAAAGTTTTTCAAAAAATTCGAAATTTTAGGGGAGGTTTGGGGGGTCAAAGTTACTACAAAAAACCATCGAACGGATTGGAATGAAATTTGGTATGTAGGTTCCTCAAGGCCCTAGGTACTCGCTAAGAAAGGGTTTAAACAAATTAGAAATTTTAGAGGGGTTTGGAGGGTCAAAGTTACTAAAAAGAAACACCGAACGGTCTGGAATGAAATTTATTATGTAGCTTCCTCTAGGGCCTTAGGTGCTCGCTAGAAAGAGTTTTAAAATAAAATGGAAATTTTAGGGGAGGATTGGGGGGGAGGGGGTCAAAGTTACTAAAAATCCCCATAAGAAATACATAGTGTAATATATTTATTGATATAATATATTTTTTGTTAATATACATTTAACTTTGATTTGTCTATCCGTGCAAAGCGGGTCGGGCCAGCTAGTATTGGTATAAATCATGACGTCTATACTGCTATTTATAAGCTAATAACTCGTGTTTTACTTTGTTTGTAATAAACTAGATACAGTTTACTCAGCTTAATCAAGAAAAGTCCCATAAACTGCTGTTTTTCATTTTTACTCTGATGTTCAACAACGTTATGCAAATACGGCCATTCGAGAGACAGTTGATAAAACACCATTAATAATTTCACATAAGCTGAATACTACCCCGTTTTGTAGTTATATTGACAAAAAACATACAAACATTTACTTGTTATAATAGGGGAAACTAGGGATCCTTGACCCATAGGGATACTTGACCCATAGCAATTTCCCTGGCTGTGGGAAATTTTGTGGAGGTAACAGTTGCATCACTGCATAGCCTACAGTGAGCCTGGAATTGGAGGGAAACCTCACTTCACTGTCTGTTGTTGTTTGGCAGCTAAAAGAAAAAGATTGAATCAGCCTTGTGATAGTAAATTTTTAGATTTTGGGATTTGGATTTTTCTATTTTTTTCCATTAAAGGTAAGTTAATTATTATACATCCTTTTAATTAAGTGTATCTTTGGCTTTAAGTTCATATGATTAGAAATATAAGATTTAAATAAAAAACCAGAAAAATTAGGGTTATGTAAAACAAAAACATCTAGGCTAAATTGGGATACATGACCCAAGTAGGGATACTTGACCCTTAGTCTTGAGGTTTTTAATATATTTGTTTAAACTATTTAAAAGTGAAATATAAACTTTAATATGTTTAAGTATTTAAAAGAAAATAAATTATTTAAATATAAAATAGTGAATTGATATTTTCATAAGATTAAATTACCAATGTGTTATTTCCTGTTGGAAGCTTGGCAATCTTTTCTATTTTGGGAAGCTTTTAATATTTCATTCTAGGCCCAATATTGTGTTCCTTTGAAATCACTAACCTGTTACATCTATTCATATTCGTTTTAAGTCAAGTTTTCTATATTTCTGTGGTTCTATTTCAGATGCCACAATCATACAAGAGAAAAGAAGGTGCTAAGCCTAGAGAACGCGTTCCTCAAGATATTTTGAAATTCGCCGTAGATAGAGCAGTGAGTGGAGAACCATTACATACAGTTGCAAAGGAGTATGGGTTATCAAGGAATACGTTAAGGAGGTATACACGGAAAATTTTAGAAGGTAATGACACAGATTTTACCTCTAACTATAAGTCAAGACAAATTTTTAGTGACGAAGAGGAAAATGAACTTTCCCAGTATCTGGGAGTCATGGCTAGAATGAACCATGGCCTTACTACTAATTTAGTTGATAAGCTGGCGTACGACTTGGCTGTCAAAAATAAAAAATACTACCCAAAAAACTGGGATGATGAAAAGAAAGCGGGATACTTCTGGCGTAAAGGTTTTTTACGGAGACATCCAGAACTTTCTTTAAAAAAGCCAGAAGCCACAAGCTTGTCAAGAGCTACAAGCTTCAATAAATATAATGTATCTCAATTTTTTGAAAACTTAGCTAATGTAATAAAGCGTGAAAAATTTGGTCCCGAAAGTATCTGGAATGTGGACGAAACGGGTGTAACTACCGTACAAAAATGTCCTAAAGTAATTGCTCCAACAAAACTGAAGCAAGTTGGCCACGTTACTTCAGCAGAAAGAGGTCAGCTTGTCACTATTTGTAATGGAATTAGTGCTCTGGGAAATTCCATACCACCTTTTTTTTGTTTTTCCAAGGGTAAGAACAAATCCTGCATTTCTATTTGGAGCTCCAACAGGATCAGAATCATCAGCTCATATTTCTGGTTGGATGACTGAAGGCACATTCCTGGAGTACTTGAAGCACTTTACCAAGCACACTAGATGTTCCCCGCAAAACAAAGTTTTGTTGCTCATGGACAACCATGAAAGTCATTTGAGTTTAGGAGCTATTGTTCATGCTAGAGACAATGGTATTGTAATTTTAACGTTCCCTCCACACTGTTCCCATAGACTTCAACCATTAGATGTGTCTGTCTATGCACCATTCAAAACCTTCTACTATCAACAATGTACCCATCGCATCACTATTGAAAAGCCTGGAATACCCCTTACTATTTATAATGTTGCTGAGCTTGTCGGAAAAGCTTTCCCACAATCCTTTACACCAGCCAACATTTTAAGTGGATTCAGAAAAACCGGCATCTGGCCTTATGATAGTAATGTATTTACTGAGACTGATTTCCTATGTTCTTACATCACTGATAGACCAGAGGAAGAAGAACCTAGCTTTACTTCCCACGAAAATGTACTCATGAACATTGATGAAATTGAGACGGTAGACTTGAACAAAATATCAAATTTAACTCAAGAGTCTTCGTGTTTTGATCAGCCTAGCACATCAAATGCCTGTTTAGATAAGCCTTCAAGTGAGTATACTGTTTTATTTGAAAAGCCATGTTCATCAAAAGGGTTTGTTGTGAGCCCAGAAGTCATCCTCCCTTACCCAAAGGCAAGCCAAAGAAAATCTAAAAATAACGTGAGAAAAAAAGGGAAAACAATGATCGCAACTGATACACCGAACAAATTACAAATTGAAGCTGAACATACAATTAAAATGGAAAAGAGAAGGAAACAAGAAGATAGAGCAAAGAAAAGATTATTTCAAAACAAAAACACCAATGGAATCAAATCTCAACCCAAGCCAAAGAAAAAGAAACTAGAAGAGAGTGAAACCTCAGACTCTGATGTAGTTTACAGTTCAGAATCTGAAGACGAATTCAACGTAGACCTTCCACTGGAAGAAGAAGGCCCCTTAAATGTTAATGACTGGGTAGTTGTCAAGTTTTGCAGTAAAAAGATAGTAAGAAGATTTGTGGGTAACGTCATTGAATGTTCAAAGAATGGAAAAGGCCCGACTATTAAGTTTGCAAAGCATATTGAACAATCACGTTTTAAGTGGCCCGAAAAAGATGATGAAGCTGAAGTCGACTTGGAACAAGTTGATGCTCGCTTGACCCCTCCAGAGTTTTGTTTTCAAAATGATAGAGTTACAAGTTTCATATTCAATCACAAATTTCCATATGTAGTTGAATAACAAGCATTGGCTAGCCTACATGTTGTCAAATTTTCTTGGTTTTACTTAAAATCTGAAAATTATTGCTTTTAAAATGTTTCACTTTCATATTTTATTCTCTACCTATGTTCATTATTGTAGAAATAAATGAGTTTAAAATACTTAATTTGGATATTTTTATTTAAAATTACCTTTATTTTTAGATTATATTTAAGGGGTCAAGTATCCCAACGGGATGGGTCAAGTATCCCTATGCCTAGGGATACTTGACCCAAGTGTAAAGTATTAATAAATATTTTTTCATGGCAGTGTTTAGCTGTTTTTAACCATAATCAATGCTGCAATACATGTATAACACTTCAAACTTGTTATTTAAAAAAGATTGCAAACTTATATCAACATTTAAAAATAATAAAAATAAAAAACCAAAATTTGGGTCAAGTATCCCTAGTTTCCCCTATTACAAATATTTTATTTATACTTTACTTTGCGCTAACAAGAGAACAGCTATGGTTATAACACGTGGAACTGATTATTTTTTCTAAACTGTTCCGCAGGTGTAAGGGTAGTTGTTGGGCTCCTTGCACTACGCTACTCTCCCGTCTTCATAAGTTTAAAATCTTAAGTAGATAAATCAATGCTATGAATTTGATTCGGATTAAGTTAAAAATTGCAGCCAATATATTAATAATAATACAAATCATTATTAACGTATATTTTCCTAAAGTGATTATCTCAACTTTATTTTTTGTATGTATGATAAGTCGGTCTAAATATGTCTTGCTGTTTTCATTAAAATTTCTTTAAGAAGAGTAAAAATTGAAACTACAATTAAGACACATGCATGGTAGTTCTATTAGCAGAAGTGTATCTAGAACTTGAGATAAAGTACAACAACTGCACAATCTGTTATTGGAAGATTGCGTGACACACAGATCAAACAGAACTGTGTTATTGTCATAAAATAAGGCTGGAGGCGAGCAGCGCAACTAATGGAAAAACAAAACAAGTCCGTAATATAACTGTTGCTACAAGCTTGAGGGCAGCCATGACCGGTCCACCTTGAAGTAAGCTATATAAGGAACTAACGGCTTCTAACATTATACTTGGATAGGTTACATGATCCAACATATATATTGTGGTGTATAAGATAGGATAGTAGGGTAAATAATGTTACCATTCCACAATCAAGTAACTCCGGGATTAACACCAGTAGTCGGGTAGGCTTTGCATATTTACATTTCCGGGATAAAACGTTGGAACTATTTATAAAATCCAAACAGTATTTTGTCTCAGAATCGAAAAGTTGTTTATGGTACTGTATTTGCAAGGTAAACATATTATTGCATGTGTTTTATAGATTCAATACCTGATATACTATTGGTAAAAGCCTTTTTGTGAATGAAAGGTTGGTTTTGTGCATTCCAATTTAATGTGAATTAATGTTTTAGAAAATATTTTTAAATCACAATAAAAAATTTATTCAGTTTATGTTTGTTTTATTAATTATATGTTTTTGGATTGTAAAAAAGGCCTTAGGACTATGCCTAGTTTTTGTTCCCATTTGTTACAATTAACAATTAATCTTCATTACCTCTGTAACACAATTTGAATGTCAAGATAAATAATAATTATTAAGCTATGTTTATATTATTCCCCTAAATATATTTAAGTCATTTGTAGCAACGATTTGTTTTGTAAGCAGCTAGTCGTTCGGTGCAAAAAGCGCAAGCATATATATTATAACATTTACGTTTTTTGGAGAGTAAAAAAAAAACGAACTAGGTAAAACATAATTTGGTACACAAATTCTAAGAAGAAATGAGTTTATTAACAAATGCGTTAAAAGAACTACTATATATAATTGGCTTATTGTATAACATCAATGATGATGGTGACATTTGTAAAAATTTACTCAAATGCCATCTGTGGAGTAATTTTCTCACAAATCAATCTCAATATTAACGTATATATTATAACCATTTCAACATGTAGCCGTCCGTGTGTCACTTGATTTAACAACGTTGTAATTAAATTATAAATGGAGGTGTTTTTAGTGCACCCACCCAAATCCAGAAATGAACTCAAGAAAAATGAGGCCTCCATGTTGCTTAGTATTAATTTTAATTGAAATTCAAGGACAAGATCAACATACAAATTTGTAAAGCCAACTGTAACTCCTTTGCTTATTTTGGATTTTTTAAATACAATTAGATTTCATAAAGTAAGCAGGTATGGACTTAAGGTGAAATAGCCAAAAAATCTATTTACTATTTACAGTTGTTAAGCAGCGTAACCCAACATTAAATTGTTGAAAATACGAATTGTGCATTTGTATTAATTATTATTATCAACATTGTCACAATTATCAAAATTGCTGGGTGGATTTGATTTGATCTTAATTTAAATAGACAAAATTAAACGATACCCTTGCAACTCAGTTTTCCAAAGGAATTAAACAAATTGTGACTACAGTTTTAAGTTCAAAGACTTTTTCCTCCACGGACGTCTGAGTAGGAAGTAAATTACACCAGAGGGCCGACTGGTTTGCAAGGTCAATGTGGTTGGTTCTTAACCAATGTCATTTTACTGCATATGTTATACTTGTGACACCTCCTCGCATCTGAAAACCAAGGCACTACAACTTTATAGAGGAGGATTCATATAAGAATGGCAGAAATACTTTAAAATTTAAGTTCGAACACTTTAAAATATTTAAACTCATTAAAATTGCAGCCATTATTTTAATTGATCGTAGAGAATATTTTCCAATTTTATTACACTCAGTTTTTATTATAGTTATTGTGGTTATTATAAGTTAGAACCAAAAACACTTAGTTTTTGTTTAGAACTTATAATTTGTTATTTAATATGTTTACTAAACAAAGAGTTTTGTTAAAAGCAAATGTAATAGAATTAAAAGTTCTATCAATTTAAAATCCACATTAGAATAGCAATTGAAACAAATTACTGACTGATATTTTAATATATTCTCAAACGAATATAGATTAGAATTTAAATAACAACTTAGACATTTTTAAATAATTGTTAGAGTTTGATAATAAATCAATGTTTAACATTATAATAGCTAATATAATGTACCTGGTAATTGTACACAGTAGAACAAACTTACCTTCTTATATACTATATTGTTTTATCACTATTTTAATAAAATATAAACGACCTACAGTATTATTAATATATGTATTAGTACATACATACTTGTAAGCCTAAATAGAACAATGTTTAAGAGGAAACTCGTGAGTTTTTCTCACTGTGAAATAATGAAAGGGGCTAGTGGAACAACACTAGGAAAAACAGAAATTTAACCAATTTGATGATTAATAATAACTTATGAAGTAGTTACTGTATACCGTCTATTACTTCTATATTTCCTTTTATTACGCGTTTCGGGTCTTACGTGCCATCATCAGATATTCTCACTCGTTTGAGGACGTCAAACATTAAACACTAAAAACATGTACATTATGTACATAAACATTATACAAACATTCAGAGGTCGCGTAAGTACTTGATAACTTACTAATCATATCGTTGACTTGGACACTTATAATCGAAAATGAGTTTTAAATTTGATGATGTTGAAAGTAGATAATAATTTTTTAATGTGAAAATATCGAGCCATTTATTTTGAATGTAAATCGATAATCGAGAAGAAACTGGACATAGTTAGGTTACTTGCTAAATGCTAAATATAAAGTAGTTAATTTATTAGTCGTAATTCGGTTCAGAATATTCGTTGCCTAAACAGAGAAAACGTTTTATGTATTGAAATTGCTTAGGAACTTCTAAAGTGTGTATATTTATTAATCTAACCACTCCTAAATTTAAAATGTATTATTTCATTAAGGGTCTGCTGTAGTTTCGGCCATCTTGGATTTTTATCCCATAAGAGCAATGTTAAATTTCAAACCATTTATTTCGTTTATTTTTTATCATAAAATTGTTTGCAATGCCTCATTTTAAGCACAGTCACAATACGCATCCGTTTTGCAATTTAGTTTTTTTTAATGCTTTTGATTTGTTATGTAATTGACATTTTGTAGTACAAAGTTTGAATTTTTTTCCTAACACAATAAAAAAATTAATAATGAAAAATAATTTGCAAGCCAGATCCGAAATTTTATAAAGAGTATTAAGTTTTTTTTTTCAACACTCAATTACAAAAGATAGACTTATAAAATGGTTTGAAATGAGGCAATGTCAAAGAGATCAGCTGCAAGAAATTGCACTGTTTATATAGGGATATAGTGAGAAGCGGTTTCGTTTCCGGTTGTTTTCTCGTTTACTGGAGCAGACCCTTAATGTTTTATTCCAATAAGTTAATATTTGTTGCTGTTTACAGCGCACAATGTGTCACGACTTTAAAAGGAGCTAAGAATTAGTCATTTAAATTATCCGTCGTTGTTAAAATGTCCGTTGCATAATAGATTGTATAAGGATTGCAATTGCATAAATATAAATCTATTGTGTGTTACTTTGCTCAAATCAATCGACAAGTAATTAAAGTGCTTCAAACTTCACTCCTTCAATTTCAAAACATCCAGTTCTTACTTCATTCCCATGTTTTACGAACAGTTTTCCTCCAACAATTAAATGAATTATAAAGCGCGTAGTTCTTACGTTTTATTTTTTATTTTATTAATTAAATGTTTTATTCTTAGCTTTGACAAATTTTAAGTTTGTGTGAAAAATCAACCTCATAAAATGAACTCACAGGATACCGGTGCTTATCCTGATATCCTAATATTATATAAATATAAACTATTGTATATTTTACGCTGCCAAAAACATACTAACAAGCCTAAGAAAATTTTACCCAGGACACTTTTGTTAAATTTAATTATTTTTAATTGTAAAACCAATTAAAATGATTGTATACCAAATGTTGACTATTGCTGGTCACAAATGTTTTATTAACATAAAATCACAACACAAACATAGGAACCATACACATTCTGTTTCTATATACTGTAATATATTTTAAACTAGAGGGAACTCTGCTTCACAACCCATCCCTTTTGCTCGCTAGGCTCACACGTATGTGGGCAATTTAATTTAAATTTCTGTATTTTACTACATGGATTTGAGACTTGATTATTACTTACCAAATATTGTTTCACGACCAAATATTTTTTCAAACTTATCCAGGTGTTAAATTTTATTTTTCAAATTTAATTTGAAATGTTCTACTTTTAAATTTAACCTTAGATCCAACCTCGAGTTAAATTAATTTATTCCTTAAAAACACCAAAACAATATTCACTTAAGATGTTAATATCAGCTGTCTTAAGATAGCAATTAATTTTTTATTGGACTGATTTAAATAATGGGAACCTAATAAAGTTGGGATCTAGAAGGTTCGGACACTGGCAATCTATTTACCTGCTATGTAACCTACGTTGCTACCCCGTCTTCATTAGTCTAACAAGCTTAAAGCAAAGTCGTAAATTTTTTTAATAAAGGTGTTTTAATGCTTTTCTTCTCTATATTATTTTAAAATAATTTAAGTTGTTAATGCTGTTTCTGTCTAACTTAACGCTATTTCCTCCTGTTGCTTTGTATATTTTAAATTAGAGTAATTCAATTTAATTTTTGACTTCTTCGGAATTGCAAAACTTTACCTTATAAATCATAGTTTTAGTCGACCTTAGTTTAGTTAACAAAATACTTAATTCAAATTCTCCCCTGTAAAACTTGTTGAAATTTGTCTTCTCAGTACGTTTTGGTAATTTGTTCTTTCTCCAAGCTTGTATTTATACAAACACAAGTAAGTATGTAGAAACAATACTCTAATCACAACAGTAGATATTGTAAATGTGTGTACATGTCAAAATGACCAGTCGGATTTGCCTGCGCGAAAGCCGGGAGCCTATCAGACCTCCGACACGTAATGTAATCAAAGCGTTGGTTGCGGACGTGACACGGATCCGCAATTGTAACGTACGTTTTCGTTCCTTCGTGTCCGTACTTTATTTCACTTTTGATGGCTTATACGTTTTATGAAGGAGGTTACATTTCCTTATTGTAATATTATGCAAATGCTTAGTTATATTAAAAGCCGAAGTAGTTACATTTGTTTCGCATACGTTCCTGTTGTTTATATGACCTACTACAACAGAGCAGAAATAATTTGAAAATTATACTTTAATTAAATTACAGTTAGTTTAAAGTATATTACCAGACAAATTGTATAAATAGGCCTACTTAATGAGCTTTCAGTATGGAACTGCGAATTCCGAAACCTGAATCGAAGTAGTATATCTATACAGTACTCATATTAAGGCTGGGCAGGAATGA
>JAGFPH010002311.1:15577-112895 GCA_018207615.1 Philaenus spumarius | reverse complement strand
GGGCAGGAATGACAACATATTTCTGACTTGACCGCAGCTCTCCAAGTGGCAAAGCTATATACTACTAGCATTGAGTTTGTGTGCGTTTCTTTCTTCCGCTAGCAAATATAAGGCAGCTTCATAAAGGGGGAAACTAGAATATTACTGACGTAACCCTGACTGTAAACGTACTGAAATGCGCATGCATGACAATGTATGTGAGTATGTGTTATTAAACACAGATTTCTTTCTCACATTAAAAATTAATGGATATTATATTTTTTTAGTATTCCACTGCGAATAGCAACCACCAGAGTGCAGTCTATACACTCGAGTAGGAACACAAATTCAGCGCGTACATGCTTCCATAATAAAGTAGATATTTCGTCATAAATTATCAAAATTTATTGAAATAACTTTTATTTGAAAGTAATTAAACTTCGAATGTGGTGAGCTATTTTACACTTTTGATATTTGCGTTATTGAACAAGAAAAAATAGCAAAGTTTGATTTTGATTTAAAACAAAGAACAATTTAGTTACAAACATATTTAAAAAAACTAAATAATGATATCCACATTTGGATTGCCCTAACCTTTAAAACTACATATTCAGGATAACGTTTTTTAACATTGCTCTTATGGGAGTTGAAATTCTAATGGTTTGCCGGCCTTAAGTGCCATTAAGTGTAAACCTGTACTAACGTCTCCACAACGGTAAGCACACATGATGATTTATGAGTTGTCAGAATGGACAAGTATACATTTTGGGCCACCGGGATTTCTTCGGTTTCTCACATTTATGTAACAATTAACTATACTATTCCAATAAATACATTACAGATGGATTAATTTGACGACTTATATATTGATTTCTGTCTTTGATCAAATGTTGATTTAGTGAACTGAATAAAATTGTCGTTATTTTGACGTCATAAATTTAAAGAGGAAATCAAATTCAATAATAAAATGAAATAAAATATTAGGATCCTAGAAATAGCCATCTTTATCAAAAGATGTGCTACTTTTTTTTTAAAAGATAAATAGTTTTTGAAAATTATACTAGACATGTCGACAAAATAGGATAGTTTTCTCTTAACTCTTCACTTTATGCCAGATTAATGACTACTTGGAAGTAAGTTAGATCACGGAAGCCGATCGCCAGACTGAAACCTGCGCAAGTGTAGCAAATCCAAATGTTAAGTATCCTGTTATTTTGATTTGTTACAGGACAAATTTCAGTTTGTATCACATTAGCTTAACGCTAGAAACGGATAGTTATTTTGATGGATATTATGCATTACATTTGTGATGCAGACAACATAAAAGACTTTTTTCGAAATTGCTCAAATTGAGAATTTTTAAAATATTTATCTAAAACATACATTCCGAATATTACAAAAATATCTTAATTGACGGAGGAGGTTTGGAAAGCATATTCAGAAAAGCTATATTTTGAGACAATATTTGCTGTACCAAAATATAATTTATTCTTCTTAGGATGATAATTACAGATAATATCTTTTTCAGTTTACTATTTCAATAAATATAGGTAGTTTATGATAATTTAAAAACATATTTACAACTTTTGATATAAGTTTATTGACTTAGAGACCAAACACCCCCACAGTGCTATTTAATAATGATAATTAGAAACAAAGGAATTAAATACATTTAAAAAAAGTATAAGACAAATAAAACGAAACGCCTACGACCTTTTGTGACCTGTAAAGTATTTTTTTGGAATTCATGATTAATTAGAAACTATAATTATTCTGTTACGAATCAATTATGCCGTTCGATCGATGAATTATTACTCAACTGTTTAATAAATGTTTTGCTCGCCCGTGTAACGAAGGTAACAGTTACATCTGACAATAATTTCTTACTTAGAAATAGTGATTACTAACACATTGTACTAATTACTTAAGTAGTAAACATAACTCCTTCTTAACTAACACAAAAGATTTATTATTTTCATATATAGCTCTTTTATGATCTGTTTTCAATGATAAATTACATACGTTATTAAAATTTTTTCCAATAAAAAGTCTTTCAATATTTTACTGAAAGGATTTCTTAAACAGTTTACATACAGTATTCAGGGTATTCTGCATATAGAGATCGTTCTAAAATGCATATAAAAACTAAGCAAACATTTTATGTAATAAACAAAATCATATATTACTTGACGATTGAAATAGAGTTTAAATTTTGTACCGCATTATTATAATACAAATTAATAAATCATTTACGCAAATTTTAAGGGCTTATAAATAAATGGGTACTTATGTTTAAATATTTTTGAAATATTAATTTGTTGCCGTAGAATCTACAACTAATTTGTACGTATTCTCTCATAAGAGATGTTTATTTTTTCAACATAAATATTATATATTTGTTTAAGTATACTATACTTAAACTTACAAGTGAAGGGTTTAGTAAAAGTTTTAAATTTCTTATGATTTCCTGAACATCCACACAAAGATTTTCTTTTTATAATTTAAGAAAAGGTTTATTTCTTAGTTTTAATGTGAGGGATATCTCTTGATATTAGGAATATTTTTTGGAACGCCCTATATGTGTAACTGCTAATATAAAATATAAAACAATAACAATTTTCCAAAGCCAAAAAGTGAAAACTTAATAAGTTGAGGAATTTTGAAAATTATATAAATTCAGACATATTTGGAAGCAGCATTGGTTTGTTTAAATTTAATTTTTCATGACCAGTCCTCGACGCGACGGGAAATAAAGTTAATGTAAACCACGGAATATATGGATCCAGTAAAATAACGATGTAAAAGGGTTACCCTTGGTGTTATGAAGTCCGAGCAAACAACTCTGCGAGGGGTTACACTCGTCATTTGTAGCCGGAGAGCAATAAAAACATTTTATTTTCTAATATAAAGTTTAGTATTGTTTTCGAATAAAAAAGTAACTGTGAAATCAGTTTGTACGTTTGAGCGTTATTAAATTGGATAATAATAGAAACTTTGTTGAAATGAATTTGTTTTATTAGTTTCAGCCTTTATGATCTATAACACATTATGGCATTCATGAATGTTTACCATGAATCTGATTTACAATAATTAGTTTTTAATAAATTAATTGTTTCGATTGTTTTTTTGTTTTATTAATTAAAAGTCATTTAATACCCTTTTGTCTGCCTGGGAGTTGCTGCTGTAATTAATAAATTGTAATTACAATTACATCTAAAATTAATATTTGAAATGTAATTAAGTTATAAACAATATTTCGTTAACATTTTTACTTTTATTTAGTAGTAGATTCTACGTCTCTTTTAGAATTTAATTTATTGTTATTTAATAAATATTAAACTTAAAATATCTTTTATAAAGCGTAATTAAAATTTTAAATAAATAAAAGTTTTTTGAAGTGTAGTAACGCTTTACAAATTAATTTATTAAAATCAAGAAACACAAAACAAATACATAAATCAATACAATTAGTTTACTTAAAAATTAATTTCTGATGTGTATGCAAGTTTTAAACGAGATTAATTTATGGTAAATAATAATTCATTAATCGATCATTTTTTATTTTTGTTTAAATAATAATATCTTTAGAAACTATTAAGATTTTAAGCGGGTAATTATTATACAAAATTTGTTAAGTTTTACTAGGAGGTCATGTATAAACCTTTTTTCATCACAGAATCAAAACGGTATTTAATAAATGTTTGAAATTGAGATTGGTATTTTTAATACCAAATATCTCCAAAACTCTTTACTTCTCAAAATAGTACAGAAGTGTCAACATATTTCTGCATGCTACGACCAACAAAACATTTTGAATAAAAGTTTCTGGTATATTCGATTTAAAAATAGCGGTTGAATAATTTATTTCATTGTAATGTAGACAGCAAGAAATGAAGTTTAAGGCATCTGGAACTCTTTTATCCTGTTGATCTAAAACAAATTAAATAAGTAAATAAAAATCTTGAAATAACGGCCTTTAAATGTTGAAGATATTTTGTTTCTTGTACATGTGTTTTACTAAGGATTAAACTCTTGCATTTCCAATTCTTTCGGCCTGTTATTGTATGTTTAATTAAAAAATGCTTTCTGGTTAGTAATAATTATTTTGTGTTCTCATAAATCACATTATGTGATATCGGAATTAAACCTTAGCTCTCGCATTCCAAGGCCTTCATAATTTTACTATTCTGCTAAAAGGTGATATCCTATTTATAATTTCCTTATTCTTGTTTCCCTTCTCTTGTTCCCCTTCTTTAATTTACAGTCGGTTGTGCAGTTATCATTGTATTAAATTAGATTTTTTTAACTGTAATTTCATTTGCCAGCACATCCCAAGGTAAAGTTAAAACATTTTCATAATTTTTGGGTAATCTATAGGTATTTTCAAACAAACGTGAAATACCAGTATGTATACACATTATTTCTCTTACATAATGCTTTCGAGTATCAAGCATCCACATCGTTAAAACCTAAATTAATTGTGGTTTACTTAGAATATGATAGATTAATTATTGAATTACACAATAATAGCTTTGAATTTTTAATTAAATTAAGTCCACAGAGTTTACAGACCATTTTAGTTATAATTTATAAAAAGCTAGGTTAATAGAAAACTATAACAAACAACTACTAAGAAAATTTGTTCTGGTTAATAAAGAAAAACAAATTTTTATGAAACAAAAACATCACTAAAAAAGGTATACAAATTGAATACATTTGAGGAAATCAGTACCACATTTTTGGACAACTTTATTTTATTTAGTTTTTGGTGAAATAAAGATTTTTCAACGAGGGATTTTACTGTTCGGAAACAAAGGAGATTTATCGAGATGTATTTCTAGTGAAAGGAAGGATACACAACGGGTTGTAATCACCTTACAATCGATGTGAAAGGAGAAGTCATAAATAAATAATGCAGATTATTCTTGTTAGCTCTTTGGGATGTCCTTTAAGTTCACGATACATCAGCAGTTATTATAAACCCAATATGATTGAAAAAACCAACATGATTAGGCCTTCACCTAAACCAAATCCTTATCTAAAAAATTTAGATACCAATTATTTCAAAGTATGAAGACATCATAGGAAATGTGACTAAATAACCTTCAGCCAGTTCAGAGGTATTAGAGTAAACAGTTGATTAACGTATCAACAATTAAAATCTGCAATCATCTAAGCCATGTATTTTTAATTGGCAAATACATTTTTTGTATTTGCCTAAAACTTCATTGAAATTATAAATTTTCATTATTTTCCTCAATATTGAGGCCATAACCTTTAAATGTATATACTATAATACATAATCACATAGGTTTAACCTTATGTTTTTTACAAGCACAAGATAATTATGTGGTCTTGTAAGGTTCTCAGCTTTTAATAAGTTACAAAATAATTTGTTTAAATAAATTTAACAAAGTAGTTTTACATTACCGTACGTATTACTTATCTTACAATTTTATTCATTCAATAAATCTGAATACGGTTGTATTCCTTTTTGGCTTTCTCATGTTACTATAGGTTTATAACCTATGTCGACTTATTCATTAATTCACTCTAAACTCTGTTGTGGTTTCTGTAACCTCATTCCTTTACTGGTGAAGCTCTCACTCTCTAGCAAAACTGGTTCTTTTCACCTTCAAAACTAAATACATTCCACACAGCTGGTTATTATGCTCTCACGTAATTCAGATATAACGTTACATTATACATGTTAATTATGTTAGGATGCAATTAGCATAATTAATTAACAATTTTGAGTCAAAACGAGAAGTTTGGGCGCAGAACACATTTTTAACAAAACAATATTTAGAAACCTTAACAATACACTAAAGGACATTGGTAGTATTTAGTGGACTTTGTCCATCTATACAATCATAAGGAGCATTTTTTTACCACGTCTTAGTGTTTGTAAATAATAATAACATAATTTATATTGTTAGTCACTTTAAATTTACTACAGCTTAAAATATTAACAAAAAATAAAAAAGGAAAATTAATTTTATAAATTTTGAGATGCTGATTTAAAATTGCTGTTAGTGGGAACTTAAAATTGTGAAAAACTGACATTTTAATTCAAAACCACTAGATTTACGGAAGAACGGAATTTAGAAGTACAGAATATGACCAATAATCTGCTAGAGTTATAAATACAAGCTTTAAATTAAGATTGTTGTGAAAATACTACTGTTATTTTGTACTTCCTAAAGTTGTTGGCCATTTACCATTTAAAAAATACAATACATAGTTAAACATTTTCATATTGCTTTAATCTCCATGAAAAAATTTAATAGAATGATAAAATGATTCATGCAGTATTCCTTTTTTGCAATTAAATTTCATACTATTACTACACAAAACAATAAAAACATTGGAATTTTATTTTCAACTATCCTTTTAACTAAGGAAAATATTTTAACTTTAAATAAGTTCTTTAATATCGCCAGAATGAAAAACGACAGAGGACAACTTTTTGAAATTTTTCATTCATCTTATTGCTGATTCATACATTTTGTTTAATTCAAAAAATCTTTTTCATTTTATCTTTTCCATTATTTGTTTACGGCATAAAAACGATAACGGATATTAAGAAACTGTACTTCACAATGTTTTAATTCAAATTAGAATTTAAAATTAAGTAAAGCAGTGTTAATAATATGTATAATGTTTCAAATTATACTGCATAAATAAAGACTTAACCTAATGGAAATTTTAGTGTATTAATGTTAAATTAAGTTTAAATATCTACATCAATCGAGTATCTTTCACTTGGGTTAAAGTAATGAAGCCTTTGCCGTGTGCGTTCATAATAAGGTCTTTAAACAAGCGAGGGTTTAGTGTGTGCAGAAGCGCTCGGGGATCGGCCTAAGTGTTATCGATGTAGCTAATCGCTTGTGGGCAGTAGACATGATGCACGCGATAGAGCCTTTAACGTTAGGTTTAGAGCAAACACAATTAGTAGCAATTTGTGGTACGGGATAAGTGATGGGTATTGTTGAATAGCAATTTAATTTGAGTTTATGCAATATAAGCTTAGTTCGAAGCATACAACGTAATTTCAAAATGATTTCGTCATAAAATAAAAACAAAAAACACTTTAACTAAACTTGAGAGGTGTGATTTTATTTAAGGGTTCTGTTGATTTCAACGGTTCCGAAAGTTTTAGAAAATGTTATTAACAACACATCATACAATTAATAAATCGAATTAACTATCTAACAGTAACATGATCGAAATAAATTATGATGGTAGCACAAATGGCCACTGAAAGGCCCCCAAACACAGTTTTACTGTGCACAGCATAATTAAAACCACAATTTTTATAAAAGTTTGTTACCACCACATGATTTGTTTTACATTTTTGGTGCAATAATTTTAGAATCAAAATGTTCGTAATAATATATCTACCAAAAACTACATACGGTATTAAAAAGTGTAAATAAATGTTTAATATTTTAAAATTAAATCCCACACGAACGTTGGCTACCATAAATATATATATAAATGTATACGTTTATATATATAGCAAACATTTCCTCCTTTAAATGTATAATACCATATGTTTAGAATTTTTTTTATTGGTATACTATATATTATGGTGCTTGGATAACTTTAATTGTACCAGAAAAATTTTACTGTGACCGACAAATGAGTGATTTTTTTTAAAGTACTGAACCCTAAAAAGAAAAATTGGAACATATATGCATGCCATAATTAACAGATGTTTAGTTTCTTATCTGAAATGCATGTGTAGGCCTACATTTCATACTATGACTGCTAACAACTCATTCATGCCAGGAACAAAAATAATGCCATTAAAAAATCACCTATGTGAATATGTTATAGAAATTTTGGTATCAAAAGGAGAAGAAGAATTTTGCGAAATTTTTACATACCTTTATAACTTTCTACATGTGACTCAGCAGATAGCAAATCTCTTGTCTCGTAGGAGAGTCCGGAGTCTTAACGAGTTTAATTGCCATAACTGCTTGATTTCGGAGATCCTAGTAACCACATTTTGTTTACTAGGACATTTGTAACCTCTCTGTGTTAATTTTGTACCCGGGTTACTTAGCCACAGAGTAAGTAGTTCTTTAGTTTTCACTAAAATGGCAATTAGTGAGCACTTTCATGATTTTGTTTGAGATATTGGTTTTCGAACGTAAAACAAATAAAAAAATGAATTCATGCCCATGTAATTTTATGTACATTTATTGAAATTTATAGGATTCATAAGACATTGACATTCAGTAAGGTATATAAATGTACTGAATTCCCGATCACAATCTTAATTTTAAGACCAAAGTTGACCTCAGTAAGTCTACCTATCTTTGAAGTATTACGGATATTTATTTTCGATATGCCAACTGAAATAAAGCTTTAAAATATGATACTATAAACGCTTTATTTAGCAGTCTAATGATTAAACTAACAGAATGCAAATCAAATACTAAACAGCAAATAATTTTATAACACAAATCTGATTTAAAAATAAACCTAACTACTAAATAACATTGCGTTAATAAATAAAATATAAACAAGTTTAATATTGAATTCACCAAATACGTATCAATAATATGTATTCATTTTGTATGCCTGTATTAGTTTCTTCTTTTAGATATCAAATATACACAATATTTAACATTGTCTCCCAAAGGAATACTATTATTTTATATAACTTACTAAAATTATTAGTTTATTCTTAACATGCTTTCAAAATATATTACAAATTAAAAATATGTTTTTAAACATTATTATTTTCATTTTACATTTATACCAGCTATTTTTTTTTAAATCTGGGTTAAATTGCACATTTTTATATAATTATCAGAATAAATCTTTTAATTTCAGACTTAATATAGTTTTGAATACTTTGGATGTTTCTATCTCGAAAAAGCCAGCATCCAACATTTTGACTTGGAACGACAATATTCTTTTCAATCTATACATCATCTTAGTGTACTTCATAAAAAAACTTGATTTGTTACATCTTACATGATAAAAACTACTTCATCTTACATGATTGATTCTTGAGTTATGATAATCATATTTTACAAACTACTCTGAAAGCAAATTGATATTCTTGTACTTCCTAATTTGTTTAATATTATAAATTCCTTTTACTTAGACTTATGAAATTCCTTGTATTCTTCAGTTAAGGCTGGTATGTACTTTGGAAGGTTTAATAAACCCCAGTTCCGTGGAGAATGTTTGATAGTGTAATGCATCATGCACCATTGCCCATACTAACAACTAGACTTCATTCCTACACCCATCTGACAAGAGATATCTCCAGGATACAAACTCATGTACTGTCACTGTTACTACAGTGTTATACCATATGGAAATTTTATTGTTGTGTAACTAGCTAGTAGAAGGTAATAACAAGAAGGAAGATTGTAAGGTATGTTGGAGAAATATTTCCTAGGACAATACAATAACACTAAGTTAAGTTGGTCAAAGACAATGGTATTTATAGGCAATTAAATTCCAATTATAAAATATGTTTTACAAATATGACTTACGAAGCAAAATCCTAGCATATTTTCGCCTTCTTTACAAACAGAATTTAGATATTTGTATCTAAACTCAGGCTCCAAGCTAAAAAGAAAGAAGACACATAATAATAAGTTCATAAGGTCGTCCAATTTTTCCGAATCTAAATCGTTTGTATAAAATGCATTGTAATTTTCACAAGCCTCTTCCATAAATGGCATCAAATTAAAATTAACATTAGTTTTGTATGCTTATTTCTATGCTATTCAATTTCAAACGTCGAAAACGTTAATTTAAAAAATATCTATATAAACAAAATCCAAGCACTTTAATCTCATTTTAAAATTATTCCACACTTCATTCACACTTCACATATTGACAGAAGTATGCAAAAAGTAAATGTTTGCGGTCGTGGGACCCCCCCGTCAGGAACGAAGTTCAGCACGCCTTTTCTTCAATTCTTTTACCAGCCTTAACGTTTATTATTAGATTGTTTTTTATACAAATTTATAATAAAAGTGTAGAGTTAATTATAACATCAAAACTAAGATGGTAAACGTAGTTAAATGTCCATTCATTGTAAATACATTCAATAAACATAAAATACTGGTTCATCCGTTTAGGTCTAACCTAAAATTATTGTGTGTATGTTTAATTTATTTTACCTGTCTTAACGGCAACATACATACAATAATTTCAGGTTAGGCCAAGACTTAAAATTACTTTAAAATTAATTATGCTTAACCTAAAATTTCACCGCTTTACGCCGGAAGGAACCGATCGTCTCTTAATTTAAATTGACGAACCAAAACAAAACACACATTTCTTGAATGTATTTAAATGTATTGCCATAGCAACCAATTTGGTAATCGTTACTCGTATTTTATATGTTTGTCATTGTCATAGCAACCAACTAATAACACTTTTTTTAGTTACGCATTACATTTTATATTTGTTAACTCCTACCGCAATAACTATTATAAAGTAATTATTGTATACATTTTTTGTTACAGGTATGTAAAATGGAGAATCTGGAAGCACTTAAATTGGAAAATATTGAAGGTAAACTAGATCTAAGTTATTTTTAAAAACATTCATCCGCCCTTGGTCATATTTGTTTCACTAGACCGTCCTTAATCGGTCAAATAGAAAACATAATGTAGTAAGGAAGGGACGTCGTTCATATTCATTGTCCGGCGAATAGAACCGAAAATTGAAAATACTGTGGGAGGGTGTCGGCCATTACGGCTGACCAGAGTGGTACGAGTTTGGCCGACCGCATACGAGTAGCGACTGATCCCGTTCAAATGAGATTGTTCCCCTCAGTCGAATTACAGCAAGCTGTACACACTCATGTGTATTAGACCACAGTGGTTTTAATGAATGTTATGAACCATATAAAAAAAATTTCTCTGTGGCCGGAAAACATAGTTTCAAAACCTTCAAGGCCAAAACACGGCCTATTGTTTTGAACTACTCACGATTGAAAAACAAAATAGACACAAACAACTTTCCTACAATTCTGTTTGATACACTTTAAACTAAACTGTCATGGAAAACTATACGACTGTAATAGATGTACTAGAATTTTTCAGGACTGAATGCTTTAAAACAGATTTTTCATATTTTATTTATTGTGACGCCGCAGTCAGTGAGACATGTCTGTGGTGTTGGCACATAGATTGCAGTGAGCACATCACATATTTTTTTAATACTTTTCAATTTAATTTTACTTTATCCAATACGCGGTAATCATGTTCTCTT
Organism: Philaenus spumarius; assembly: GCA_018207615.1. Lineage (NCBI taxonomy): Eukaryota > Metazoa > Arthropoda > Insecta > Hemiptera > Aphrophoridae > Philaenus > Philaenus spumarius. The sequence continues at coordinate 101,660 of JAGFPH010002311.1, read as the reverse complement.
TACTATAAAATCCTTAAAATAGTAAAACTTTATAACATACTGTGTTGGTATTGTACTCTGTTCTACAAACAAAGAGTTCCCGTTTTTATCTGGCATACAATTTGGCCTATATTTCAACACAAGTTCAAAGAGCACAAGGAGATTAATCGCACCGCAAATTTGGCTTATTTGTAGCCCTTAATGTACCCTAACATATGCAGAAAACCGTATCTTTCTAAAAATTCTTGTTTAGCTAATAATAATAATAATAACTGATTTTTGGGGGTTTTTTGGCCAAAAAGGGGTTTGTTTTTCAACATTTTTCAAAACCTTTTTTCGTGCATCTATAGACGTGTTTTGTGCAAATTTGTTCGAAATCGATCGAATAATTTTCTCTCTAGCTAATAATAATAATATTTATTAGTTAATCTCTTACTTAAATATCACCTCTCCTACCCCCACCCTACAAGTCACAATGAATCTGTTTAATTATTTAAATATGTTTGTGAGAAAGTATGTGCCACTTCCTGGTACCGTTTATTATATTTAATTTTGTTTTGTATTTATTTATGTAATTTTTGTTTAATATTATGTACTTTAAATAATATTACTTTTCGTTTGAGTTAATTTGTTCTTTTTTACTTTCTCCCCCTATACCATAGTATATGGAGAAAGTATTGTATACGTCAAAATTTTCGAGTTTGAGTTTTTGGTGGAAATATCCGTTTTGGGCCCCCCTGAACCTAAAAAAGTGGTTTTCGGAGTGATGTCTGTGTGTGTGTCTGTGTGTCTGTGTGGATGTTATCAGACCTAGAGCCTAATCCAGTCGTCCGATTTTGATGAAATATGGTATGGAGGTACTAATCCACGGTATCTCCAGGCGTTTTTTCATTTTTGTGAATTTTTTATTTTTAAGGGTAATTTTCCCATAAAAACCCTTAAAATAACGGAAAAATCGACTTTTCTCAAAAACGGCTCTAACGATTTTGATTAAAATTTTATAGTTTATTAGGGACCTAAAGTACTATAAACTGTAAAAGTTTAATCAAAATCGTTCAAGCCGTTTTTGAAAAAAGTGGGTTTTTCCGTTATTTTATGGATTTTTATGGGAAAACAACTTTAATACAAAATCACCTCTCCTACCCCACCCTACAAGTCATCGTGAATCTGTTTAATAATTTAAATATGTTTGTGAGAAAGTATGTGCCAGTTCCTGGTACAGTTTATTTTAATTATTATAGTTAAATGTGCATTGTTTTTACATGACATTTCAACGTTCAAAATTTGCAATGTATTGTATTGGAGCCAGGTAGAAGAGAGGACCGGATAGTTCTAACATCGTCACAAAAATAAAAGCAATAATTCAATTCAATTCAATTCGATTTTCCACTTTTCTCTCTAGCTAGTCGAACTAAAAATATATAAATTGAATTTTTTAAACTATCTTACGTTTTAATAACCCTGATTAAGATTTATCTTTATTTTAAATTAAGCTAAAAATGTATTATTTGCTTGGATAGCAGAGTTAATTCTTTATTTCAAACCCAATAATTTTAGCTTTTTGGTACAGGACTTATGGTTGACAATCTTACCCACTCTGCAGGTACTATGGAATACACACTTAAGTTTATATTTCATGGTACGCACAGAGAGGTTAAGATTGTTTAATAATATACATTGTTATTTGTTCCGTTGTACTTTTATTTCTCTCAGTTTAATTTTAGAAATTGTGAGTTTTTCATATATTCCTTATTTACTTATAAAACAGTCTGTATAGTTTACTAAATTTTCATTGATAAACCTAAACTTTGTATGTAGGCCTAATTATTATTTATATAAATTGTCCCCTTGAAATATGATCTCAGGTCATAACTGCAACCGAAAATAAAGACAGTTTCTCTTTATCTTCGTCTATCTATACTCTCAAATGAAGGGGACAGACACACCTAGGCGATTAAAGCTATATACATGTAATTATTGTTTGTCCCCATATATTCCTAGCCCCACAAACTCAATAAGAACCATATTTCTATATTTATTACTTTTTTCAAAGTTTATCATACGTTATGTTATATTATTATTATTTTACATTGCACGAACTTCGAAGAAGACATAAAACTGTTTCAATATACAATAAAATTGATTTAAATAAATATCTGTTGTTTAAGAACCCAAACCACTTTGAACGTGACAAAGCACAGTTCGATTACACACAACTTTGTTTGAGCTGGTATCGGAATTCACAATATCCACCATTGCCAAACCCTTGCTTTGTGCCCCCAAGTCATGCTTTGTTGAACGCTGTGGTATTTGCTTTCGTTTCGTATCTTCTGCTTGAGGTATAAAACTAACAGCCGTAAAATAACCTATACGTTTACTTTTATTGCGTTCAATAAACTTACAGAAAATGTGCTATTAACTTGTTTTGTATTGTTTTCAATGTTTCATTCACTGCTTATAAAATTAAGCCTAAATTATATAGTTTTAACAACTACACTATGTTACACAGGATAATTCACACCACCAGTCCACTGTTTTTTGTTTTTTTAACGGTTTGTAATAAAATGTATCTCAAAATATTCAAGAATACAAACCTGCATTTGTATTGATTAATTTAAAAAATATATTAAAACTGAGTATTTTAGTAAAAAACTTTTACATTATGGGCTGCCATTTCAAAATCTTAGCAAAAAACGTACAGCGCTACAATGGTTTTGACACTTTTTACGTTCCTATCATCCTAGATGATTTATAATTTCTACAATAACAAAATGTCAGTATAATACTAAAGGGCGTTAAAAAGGGCCTTATAACGATAGCCTCAAGAGACACGAAAATATTTTTAAAATTATCAACTAATCTGAAGTACACAAATCTTTAAAATCAAATTTCAAAAAGCCATAGCTAAATTATTATGATGCACATAATTTAGGACTTGAAAAATACCTACTTATAAATTTGAAGTTGTTTACAACTATTTACTGATACAAAATACATTATTTAGTGTTTTTTAAATTAAACTAGGCGAACAAATTACTAAATATTAAAAATATGTAATACAAATTCGATACTGTTTGAATTAAAAAAAGAAAACACTCAATTATGAAACGCTTTCAACGTTAAAAATCTTGGAATAGCTTTCAAACTATAAACTAAAATAGAATGTAATATTATTTACTTTAATAAATAATACCTTAAACTATCGAACTATGTTTGTCTGAGTGCTGTCAATTTTATGGTAACCCATTTTGTTTGCTACACATTTCCATTTTCAATTGATATACGAATGAATAATTATTCAAGGAGAAGGATTTCAAGTCTGATTGAGCGATGTCATGGGAGAACCTGTCTTAACCAATTTCTGGCATCAGCTTAATCATGGAGAGGGAGAATCGCTGACACCTTAAAGTTTGCGACATAGAGTGGATGACATTACCGTTAAACCTTCGACTGGTTCTGGATTTGCACTATCGATTAGATCTCAAGAGCATAGTATTTATACACAGGCTGCAGTAGTTAGTTTATTCATTTTTTTGCAATTTGGTGGCGTAGTTAAGAATTATTTAATATTAAAAATTTTAAGAGATTTACTTTCATTATAAACTTTTTATTTCATGAATATTGTTTTAATGAGGTCACATTGAAATGTATAACTATTTAAATTACTGTTGCCACTATCATAAGGGAATAGTTAAAGGAAAACATTCTTAACAAAATTTGCTAAATGCACAGCCTGTTCTAATTATTACTAATCAAAGTTAAATACTGGTTAAGCAGTATATGATATTGAAAGTATTTTCAAATCTATAGTTGAACTATCGAGCGCCTGTGAGAACTATATAACTTTTGTTATTTAAAAGAAGTAAAAAAATAACCAACATTATTAATTTCATAAAGTAACTCATAAACTATAGCTTTAAAAGAGTTATAGTTACTAGGCCTAAGACTACGATGAACATACCTTATTAATTTAAATCAAATTTAGTTTTAAGACTGTTAAGAAGAATCGGAATTTAATTAAACATGACCTATGTTTAAAATATCTCGGATTTCAGAGCTGAAAATCTTCTTTAAGCATTTTTATTCGTGCATTAAAAGTAATTCAACACTGCAATTGTAATAAATTATATACCTTTATTCTTACATATAGTTTATTTTAACTTCAAACTTATTAAAGAATACAGTACTTTGGTTGAGATTGAAAATAAATTGAAGTTTTTAAAGTATGCTTTAAGGTAGCAGTTGCTGAAAACTTTGCAATTGTATTACACCAGAGGTAAAATTTGAATATAGAAAATTACTAATTAGTAACCATTTGCATCATGTTGAATATTCAGTGTTAACTTCAATAATAATTGTGACCTACTTATACAAGAATCAAATTTAATTAAACAGGGGACATGCTTAAATAGCTGGAATTTCAGAGATGAAAATATTCTTTATGCGTTTTTATTTGAAATCTTGAAAATATTTTAACGCAAAATTTTGAATAAAAGATAGTATAACTTTCTTCTTACATCCAGCTTATTTTACTCCAATAACTTTTCCAACTTTACGGAAGAAAACTTTGTTTGAAATTGAAAATAAGTGTAAGTTTTCAAATTATGCTTTAAGGTAAAAGTTTTTGATAACTTTACAATTTTATTAATATCAGAGATAAAGTTTGATTGCAGAAACTGTTGTAGGAATGAATAAATTATTATTGAAGTATGTTTTTTCAAAACGTTTAATAATTACTCATTTAATTTAAAACTCAAGATTGTATTTAAAATGTAATCATAATTTTATCACACATTTTATAAACAAATCTAAACCAAGTAAATTGAAAAGAACTTATGCATAAAGGAAAGACATCGTTCGAATTCGAACAGTAAATATAGTTTCCATAAAGTACTTTCATAAGCTTTGTTGAAACTGTTTATTTTATCATCACGTGGCTTCGTTTTATTGACGTTCTATTTGAGCTGTTGATCGAACTTAATGCCTAAAAATTAGATTTCATACTTAAAATTTAATCTCTTAAAATTATGTCCCAAAGTATAAACAACTTAAAAAGAATCTAAACTAAATCATAACGTGACTAATTTTTTTCCAAGTACCGAACTCTAAAAACAGTAATGAATTATATCAATGAATTGAAAACGGAATTTTATATATTGGGAATGTTTTTATGGAGTGCTATTTTGTTTTTGCATTATTTTGTTGAAAAACAGATAGTTTCTACGTAATACAACTGTAACCATTTAAATTGCCATCATTTTAGAACCTTCGGTGAAAATAATTACATTTTTTTATAAAACTACGATTTAATGGTATACCAGTTCTCTATTAGTTCTGGAGTTATGATACAGAAAGATATATATGTTCTCAAAGTTACTGTTTATTTTTTTTTATTATTATGAAGACATGTGCAATAGTCGATTTAAAAAATATGAACAATTATTTCGGTATCATCTACTGATCTAGAATAAAATATTTATTATTTCTGATTGCCTTACTGAACTGGTTGATTTAACTATAATTTTACTTTTTTGTGTACTTACAGCTCTCAGTCCTTTATTTTTCTTTTTTATTCCCTGGTGACGTACGTTTCGCCTTTTCTATTCAGGCATTATCAAACCTACACTTCACTTTACTTTACATTTGTACATTTGTGTAGGTTTGATAATGCCTGAATAGAAAAGGCGAAACGTACGTCACCAGGGAATAAAAAAGAAAAATAAAGGACTGAGAGCTGTAAGTACACAAAAAAGTAAAATTATAGGTAAAATATTTAGTAAGATCTTATTGGAAATTACTAAAGATTTAGTAAGATCTTCGATGAGATAAAGTGGTTCACTAAACTGTTGCTTGCTTGGAATGAAACTGCAAACAATTAATTGTTTAAATGTATCCTGGTGTCAAATGAAATACAAATTTCAAATATTGTATTGGATTTATAAATAAAGGTATCTAGATTACGCTGCAGAATAAAGTCTAAAATTGATGATGCTGGCGATCATAATGCAAACAAACAGCTTAGTTAAAAATTAGACATTGCCAAGTCCCCGTCAGGTGATTTGTATCAGGATAAGCGAAGTGCACAGCAGGTACACTCAGCAACCTGTCGATGGGTTTTAGTTTTCTTATTTTATCTTGTTAATTTACAGACTCAGTCTCATGCGTGTTTCGCTCTCACTATTTTCTGTAGAGGTTGTTATTCTTTTTTTATTTAATTTGGTAAAAGTGAAAAGGATCCTCGACCGAAAACCAGAACGTGTTTCAATTTATTTGCAAAAAGGATCCTTGTCGAATATCCATGAAAAACTTTAGTTCCAAAACGTGGTCAATTTTAGAAATGTGAACGAATAACAACACGTTTGGTATTTTGAACTCGATACATATTATGCAATCATACAAATATCTCCTGTTGGACTTAAATGTGTGTTGAAATATTGAATCAGGTGTTTTAATCAGCTGTTGTATTTATTATTGCATAAAATTTGTTACTTTAATATTAAAACTATGTACAATTTGCTCTTTATATTTAAAATATTTGTAATTGTTTTTTATTTTTTATTATTTGATTAGGAATTACCGTCCACAAATTCGTATTGTATTAACTTTGTTTAAAAACACAAGTTAACGGTCATCTTCAATTTCTTTTTAAAGTGGTGGTCAAAACTCAGTAATGGTTATTCTGCTCCGGCACACAAATAGAATGTATAAAATGTTAATTTTATTTAAGGACCTCAGATTCTGTTAACAGTACGTACCCATTGTCGTATTTTCATAAAAGAAGTTAAATAAAAATTGCAGGTTTTTCTTTTTTTACTTAATTCTTTAGGCAGAAACATTCCCTGCAGTTAGTTGTTTATAAACTTTGTGTACTCCATTGTCTACAATAGTTTTTTTGCTTAATTATACCCTTAATTGGTTTTATGAAAGAACCCCATTTTGAAACAAAACAAAATCCGGAAAACAAAAATCCAGAAGATATAATTTCTGAACCCTCCTAAAGTTTTGGAACAGTGTTGTTATATTACAGTAAATACTATCAATAAATCATGACAAGCAAACTACACGTATCAAGAAAATATTAAGTTCCGCATTGACATTCTTATAACCTCTAAAGCTAGCCTGAAATGTGAGCGAAAGTTGCTCTTCGGAACAATAGGGCCTAAGTAGTACCCAGCTCTCACTCCCACGTGACCTTCATTCTCGTTTTAGTTAATGTCACGCTTAACGACACCAGTATTTTCTCATCAGTTTTATCTGTGAGACAGCACCTGTTTGATTTTTAATATCCACTCAAGACATTTGTATTTAGACAATAAATATTAGAGAAAGCATGGAAAGCTTGTATGTATATTGAAAAGAACAAAACAATCAACTATATTTAATTGTTGCTATACGCCTGTACAAGATTGATTATAGTAATCACTAAATGGATACTTTATTTATGTAACAAAACAAAAAATCCTACAGCCTTTAGCGATTAAAGTTAAAATAAAGCGTTTGCGTTAAAGTATACGTTTTTTCAAATTGCAGAACAAAGTATTTTTGAATAATTTTAAATACAGTATATATTTCTCGAGTTCCTTAGAAAAGCCATCCTTGTATAGTTTCAATCATGTGTTTGAATACATCTGTGTAAAGATAACATTCAAATTTGACATAGTTATAAGCCCTGTTAACCCACATAAGCTAATAATAATAACTAAACAAAATTTTATTGTAAATTTGGGGGGTGGGGGCAAATTTTGGTACTATAAAAAGAAATAATTTATTATGGTATCGTGTTGAGTGGACTATAATTTTCAAGATAATCCCAAAAATTAAGTTATAACACCTAAAAAAAGTGTGGTTTTAGAGGAATTGATGTACTGAAAATATATTTTCTTTTCATCAATATTGTGTGTGCTTGAAGGCAGTCACTTTATTTCACTGGTTCCCACCACCAATGCATAAGTTATTTTGCCATGGTTATCTTTGCTGGATAGGTGCGCAAGCCAACTGGCACATTTCAGGTATATTTATTTTTAGTTTGGCTGGATGCGCTAAAATATGGTTTATAGTTGTTTGTATTTTTTTGGTGATTATTACGGGAGCTTTGAGGAACACATTTGTTTAAACTACCTTTTTCATTTGTGTGTATATAAAAAGTACTTCTTCTATTTAAATGCACTCACGAGTGGACCCCACACACATTGTTCAGATTATACAATATCTACCAAATTAAAAAAAAAGACAAATTAGTAGTTATTCCATTTATAACTGATTTAAAATCATAAAACAAATTAACAAAATATATTTATGAAATTATTAACCACCATGTATGAGCCACCATGAAATCGCCTGGCTATATCTGATACAAATAATAATAAACTGAAACCAGTCTGTGAAAGAATAACAATATTGCACTTCGGTGACTTACTGCTTCGTGGGTCACTAGAGAAGTTATTCAAAGACAAAATCTGTAATTGAAGCAGTGAATTAAGGTTGTAAACCTAGTTTAGCCAAGTATCTTAACTAAGCCATTTACTTTATAGTCATTCATAATCCACTCTTACAAAACGTTTATAAAAATGTTCTTGCTGTAGTACAAGTTCTGATAATAACTGACGTTAGGTTTTACGATTTACGTTCCTAATAGAGAAAGTGTTTTGTAAAATTACATCTATTTTTAATTCTAGACAAATGAAGCATTTAATTCGTTGGAACAATCACCTGTCGGTGTTGGTAGTGCCATTTTAGTTGCATTAAAGATTTGAATTTTGTGTCAGTAAAATTTTAAGCATGTAAAGATTTATAAACATTGATCAACTTGTGTGTTTTTTCGTACTAATCGATGAATACCAAATTTTATTAACCTAATAAAGTGACACTTTTGTTGGAGTCTTGTGAGTTTCATAGAACTTGTGTTATACTACTATTAAATTAGGCTAGGCAGTAAAGTAGATAAAGTTTCACAAAATTTTATATACCAACTTTGATTATTGGTAAAACATATAATAAATAATATACATGGGAAATGTGGGTGGTAATAAGGTTACAGAAAGCTTAAAGCGTTTTATAGCGGGAACATCTCTGCCGTGTAAACCAAATGTTTTTTAAACATCATCTAGAAATTAATGAAACATTCTACTATCTCTTTTGAAGTTTAATAAGATCAACCGAACTGTACTGACAAATCATGCGCAAGGGGATTACATAAGTCTGCGCAGTGCAGGTGTACGAAATGTAGACTGTGAAAAGTATTACCTTTCACTAAAGTCAGCCATAACGTCATCAGCCTACCTGTACAGTCTATTCACTCCAACAGCAACACTTTCACAAATATTTTAGTGGCCTTACAGACCGGAATCTTCTGTAAAAACATGTATTAAGTCAATTTGTAGGCCGTGAAGCTATTGAGTATAGACGGTTCGTTATTAGGTTACTTTCTTAATAACTCAGATATGAAATAATTAATTATAAATGAACGCGAGGTCAAAGACCATGAGCCAAGTATCTTCTTTTAATTGTTAGTCTATTCAAAATGCTGTGATCCAGCCAAAGTAAATTTAATTAAGTAAACCAGTACTTTTTGAGAAATTGTGAACAAACTATGCTTACAAAAGCGCACTTGTTATCTAAACTAACAAAAAGGTTAACTTCGAGTTGTAAGTTTCTGTTCATGATCTCGGAAATCTCATCCACTATTTGACCCATTTAAACAAATCTTTCACCTGTTTATGATTTCGAATTTCTTGGGTAATATTTTAAACAAAATGAAAATTCAGTATTTAAAAAAAACAAAATTAACATTATGTAAACTCATAACTTAAAATCAAATAAGCTGTATATTAGTATATAATTGTTGTTTCAATAATCGATTAATAAATAATCACTGTTTCGAAAATCGCTGTTTCAATAATTGTTTTTTCAATAATCGCTGTTACAATAATCTACGTTTCAATAATCGCTATTTCGGTAAATGCTGTTTTAATACTCGCTGTTTTAATATTCACTTTTTCCATAAACATTGTTTAAATATTCATTGTTTCAGTAAATGCTTTTCCATTAATCGCTGTCTCAATAAACGTTTAAAATATAGTGAATGCCTATAGATAACTCTTTATTTACAAGTTTACAAATACAAATATTTTTCCTATTTTAATGATGATGAATTTTTTGCATAGTAATTTATATATCTGAATTTGTTATCATATTTTAACAAGTTATTTAATTCGTTGTTTTAAGGTTCCACACCTTAGAAGGAAAATATAAACCCTTTTAAAAGATCATTTGTTTGCTTGATGGTCAGCCTGTTTGAAAGACGATTTCCTCCGGAACGGAAAAATTGGTATAATCATAAAGCATGATAGGAAAAATAAATTAAGGTTGTTAAGTATATTTTTGTAACAATTTTATAACAGGTTGTATGCAAGATAGTTCCGAAAATGTTGCTAAAAACCCTCTTCCCTCTATTTACAACTAACATTTTACAGAAAGAAAAAAGAAAAAGAACTGGTGTTTGAGGTTTCAATATAGTTTACAGGACATTGGATCCGAATTGTGTGATAGACGAGTATACTTCTCAGGGCTCTATAACAAGGGCTATACCATTTTGATCATTTACGGTGACCCAGTATCGATTGCCTATGACGTCACCATGCTGACACACACGAGCTGGTAATATTTCAGTAATGTGCGCGCTGTCGTTAACTCGCTGTTATAACTCGATGGAAAAGCTTCAGTAAAATAAAACTTAGATATACTTAATCTACATAAAGTACGAATTCTAACAGTATACAAAACGTTTATTTTAACAGGTATTTTGAATTTTAATAATTGAAAATATTTGAGACTTGTCACTGACTGACATGGAAAAGTTACTAAGCGAAGAATTTTTTTATTTTTGGGTTATAAAGAAACTTACAGCAGGAAAGTTGTAGCCAATGAATTGATCTAAACTTTTCAATTCACCGATTTGTGATAAAATGATTACATCATTATGAAATCGTTTTTATATGAGTGCGAGGAGGTGCCGCGCCGCCACTCCCGAAGTACAGTTGTTGGATATTGGAATATTTACATCCTTATCCATTACGTTTATGTACATATTGTTATTTTAAGGTAATATAGTAAATCACTTGTCCCCAGGTAATTAGACATATAAATAAAGATATAGTTTCAAAAAGGAGCGAGGAAAAAAAAGTTAAGAAGTGGCTTCAGTCAAAGAAACATTCAAGTACTCCGCAAATTAGACAACAATGAACAAATTAAATAAAAGACAGCATAATTCTTTGTTATAAGGTATGAAACAAAAGGTTGTTGTTTCTTTTAATTAAATATGAAACTATTTTTGTACGTAATTACGATTTTCTTTTTCCATCATTGATCTCTAATTTTATTTCTTTGAATGTATGTAATAATGATATTATTTTTTAAACGTTAACCCCCAACTTAACTGTTTGTGTCCACTTCAATAATATCAAATTTTAATTATAAATTATAATTAGTTTATGTTAAAATAAAGTGCTTACTTTTTTCTAGCTGGCATAATTACCTGGGGACAAGTGATTTCCTATACTACCTTAAAATAACAATATGTACATAAACGTAATGGATAAGGAAGTAAATATTCCAGTATCAAACAACAGTACTTCGGGAGTGGCGACGCGTCACCGCCTCGCGCTCATTTAAAAACGATTTCATAATGATGTAATCATTTTATCACAAATCAGTGAATTGAAACGTTTAGGTCAACTCATTGGCTACAACTTTCCCGCTGGAAGTTTGTTTGTAACCCAAAAATAAAAAAAATCCTCGCTTAGAAACTTTTCCATGTCAGTCTGTGATAATTCTCAAATATTTTCCATTATAAAAATTCGAAATACCTGTTAAAATAAAAGTTTTTTATACTCTTAGAATCCATACATTATGTAGATTAAGAATATCTAAGTTTTATTTTACTGAAGCTTTTCCGTCGAGTTACAACAGCGAGTAAATGACAGTGCGCACAAGGAGTACACTGCTCTAGTCTTGCAGTTATGAGCACAGTGACGTCAGAGTGCTGAGATCAAAGAAATGGTTTAGCCCTTGTTATAGAGTCCTGATATTTCTAGTCTTACTAGATGTGGCTTATATTACTGTGTATCGGAAGCTGCCACATCCATCCATCAATTTGTATTTCTTCCATCCGTGGCTATTGTTATTGGTTAGACAACAGGTCAGTATATTGAGTACATTTCCTAGTAAGAAAGATAGATATAGAGCAGTAGTCGAAGCAAATTACTGTGATTCAAATTGTTACCCAACGTCATTGATGAAGAATTGTGTCTCGATCTTTTAACACGTAGCCTACTCGCGCAATGTTCTTGTAAATATTTTATTTAAGGAAGTATATTTATTAGGTAATCTCCTTCTTAAGAAAAGTAAATTAATACATTTCACCATATGTCCTATGAAATATTACATGTATAACTTATTAAGACCTCTACACTATTATTTTTAACAGACTTTTGTTAATATTTATGTTATATACCCTAAATAACAAAATAGTGTTATATCTGATAGATTTAAAAAGTTAAATTAAGGTTGAACATGTAAAAGTCTGTATAAAAATATAAAGTTGCTATAATATTTAATTTGTCTGTTTTCATAGTAGCAGTTTATCTTTGTCCCAAAAAAATACTGTTTGAGTCATTAGTTCTGTATCGAAATCATATTATCGCAAGCCATTTTTCAATTTTAAAATCAGTAAAATTATTTTGTACATATTTTTGGCCAAACGATTTTGTACAAAATGATCTATGAAAGTAAACATTTAATGAACTATGTAAACATTTTGTATCTTGTTGTAAACATCTTCTCTTTTAAAGATTATTTATAAAACAAAATCTGCAAACATTATGTGTAAAATCAGGTTCTTAGTTATTTTTAAAGGAGTAAACTTTTTATTGTTTTGCTGTCACGAATTCACGACTGATAGATTATTGAAACAGCGATTATTTAAAGAAGGCCAGTTTGTTTATTACGATTTTACGTAACACCACTTATCCAATTTCTATTTGTATTTATTCGTATTAGGTGGGAAAGGTTAAGCTTGACACATTAGTTTTCTTTTTTTTTTGTTTTAACGATTTAACTCCAAAACTCCTACAGCAATATTATTCAAATACAATGTTTAAGCATTGTCTTCTGGGCTGTGGGAAATGATCTCAGAATTGCGAAATATGTGTCTGTAGGCCTACAAAAATATATAAATTTAACCTTTGAGTAATAATAATTTTACTAAACAATAAAAATGTAGATTAACATGTTTTTGAAGATAAGTCACTCAGCAGAAAATAGTTGACGGAAACTTACATGTATGTTCGAACACGTTTATTTAAAAAAAAATTTCTGTATTGTTTTAAGAACATGAGTTTTTAATGTATGATTTACTAGTAAGTTTTTTACAGTTATTTCTTTAAGATCGAACTTTTTATTTATATTCTGCAAAATATACTTGCTTACTGGATTAATAATTGTGTGTTTGCTATTTAATTAAGAATTATCTCTTACACCTTAGTTTGATCTGCAATAAATACTTCTTCTGTTGATGGAGAAACAAACTCCATTTTGAAATCCAATGTTTTAAATAATTTTAACGTAAAAAAAATAAATTGTAGCAAATGATTTAAAAAATTATAATAATGTTTAGTTTATTGAAAACTAGGAAACTTGAAAACTTGAATTCTTAGCGCACCAACCCTATTTACTCCATTCCTCAGTCACTCATTGTTTATTTATACAATTGTATCGATAATTTAAATAACGCTTTAAATATAAATATGTCATTTTAATATAAATATAAATGATTTACAATTAAACATAGAATAAAATATTAAAGATTTAGATAAAGAGACCATTAGGCAAAGGATATTTTACAAAAGTATCCCAAATGTGAGACAATTTTGTATTTTGGTCACAGATAGGTTAACTAAACTCTAAATACTTTTTATTTTAAAATTTCATAATCGCCTTACATTTTTACAGTTTTTTAATGTTAAGGCATTTGTCTTTCTTAACACTTTCTTGCTTCCCTATAATATTTCAGCTAACACTATACAGTATATTAGTAAATTTATTTACAAACATTTTACTTTATGTTAAGAATAATAATTAAAGTTTGTCTTTATATTACATAATACCAGTTTTTTTAAAGCCTATGCGTAATATTTTTTCTTTTTTTCTAAAAAGGCTTCTAAAATTAAATTTTTTTAAATTCTAATAAATTAAGATACTAAGTCTAAAATAAAAAAGTAGAAGATTGTTTCAAACAGGTTTCTGCTATTAAGCCGATCATCTACACTAACAAAGTTTATCTCTTTATGTTACTTGTATGTCGCAAATGTTGTGAATTAATTAAATAACCTAACATCAAGCAGACATTAGTATAGCCACTACTTAATACCTAGGTTACTATTGAATCACAAACTGCAGTAGATGTAAATAATTATTAATAAATGTATTTTTACTATTAAAATTACTAAATTAATTTTTACATTAAAACTAAACAAGTCATGTACTGAATGCCAGAAACGAGTATGAAATAAGAATTGAACACGTCCTTCGATATTAGCAGCTAACACCCAGCACGGAATCAAGGTAAACACGTAAGGCAAGTCAAGAGATTGTCTGGAATCGAGTTTTTTTCTCACCCTCTTCCTACAAAATGTACTTTAACAGTATTTCTTTAGACAAGCTCTTATGGTTTCTTAAAATGGAGAAACAATTTTTCAAACACCTTACTTTTATTCGAAATATAAATATTTGAAGAAAACAGTTAGTTCTCAATGATATATAAACAATTTAAAATATATTTGAATGGTTACATTTTAAAATGAACGACAGATAAGTTTTATCAGTTTATTTCCTCATTTATTATGACCTTTAGATCTCTCTTGGCTGCGTAGGGAGGTATGTGGGAAGTAAGCCTAAGCAGCTTAGCGCCTGACGTCGATGTTTTAATGTCTAGAGTAGTGCATGGATTTTATACTAAATTTTAAATACTGAAAGTATTTTTTTGTGTAATATGAATCAAATCCATAAATTATAAAAAGGGTTATGGATTTGACCAAATAATCTAATTATGTGTTTGTATGCATAAAATAAATTTAATGATTTTTTTTTAAACAAATTTGTTATTAATGATTAAGTGTTTTTGAAGTTAACGTTAAAAATGGAAATGCTTTGCTTATTATATACACCTAACAGAAAAGACAACTAAAATCAAGAAAATTAGACAAGTTGTATCGTATCAATTCCACAAATAACCATTTTTATTTCAGAGATTCGTTCGCCTTTAGTTAATTTGCCTTTTTATGGTAAAGTAAAGCAATAAATATTAACAAATGGGTGCGATTTGCATAGCAATTAATTGCTTATATCCGCCATTAGGCACGTGCTGATATTCCGCAGTGATATTCAATTTAAATCACTGCTCAGACTTAATGTATTGATCGCATAGTTTAAACAACGATATCAATTAATCGGAAAACTAAATATACGAGTGGGTTTTAAAATAACTTCTAAAAATATTTATGAAATTTTTCTGAATTACTTAAATTTTTTCAACGCTAACATTTATTTAAATTCAAAGTAAGTTGATCGTCACATTTTATTTTATATAAGTATAGCTGTTCCCTCGGCTCGGTTTCCATATGATACAAGTCCAATCGCAAGTTAAAAACACCTTTCTTCAACTTGAGCTAAACGGCAAAAATCATATACTTCGTGCTTGGTGTTTCGGAAGCTGCTTTTCAACTTAAAAAGCTGTGAAAGGTCTTAAATTGTTTTTAAAGGCAACTAATTTTAAAATATTTTACAAAAATAAAAATTATAAGTAAAAATTTATTATTTTGAATGCATTTTTGGGTATATACAAACAATAATTACATATTTTAAGACCACCCGTAAAAACATAAAGCCTTCTTAATAATGTACAGTTACTTCCCTGATTATTCACTTATAACTACAATACGAAACACAAGATTACGAGTTAATGATTCAACAATATTTCAATCTGGCTGTGGCGCTCCTAGCCAACCTACAAAATAACTCTCGTGCACTCACTCTGTTTACTCACAATTCCTTGTCTTTGTATTGGAAGGTGCTCAGAGTCAGGAAACGGTAAGCGGGTGATTAGCAGACGCTAACTCTCATGTTTTCAGCCCAGCATTGTTAGTCCGTCCCGCTTTTCCATCGCTACCTCAAGTTCACTGAATTTACTCGGACCAATTGTATTAAAATCGCACTGTGCACTCAGAATTTCCCCGGTATTTCATAGCGTTGAACCGCGCGCCCTTGTTTCTCACACAGGGTTATGTTTGTGTGGGAGTTGAACAAATACTATCATATTATGCTTCATTTACTCTTATTTAATTTAAAACTCAACTATTGTAGTACAGCCACCGGACTACATGTTTATTATGTAATTTGTACTTTATGTACACTCATCTTGTAAAGCAAACCGAGTCTAGAATTCTCCTGTGCATGTTGGTACGTATTATTGTGATGTGACAAGTTTTAAATGTGTTTATACTTCATTGTTAAGACTTCTGTTGAGTGAATTACAGTTTAGTGTGGCCTGAGTATAAAAAATAGAGTTTTCGAAACCACAGTGGCTTTTACGTGGTGAGTAATAGGTCACGTGACAGTGTACATTAGTGTAAAAACCCCATTACAACGATAACAACTATATTAATATTTAAAACTTAAAAATAAATCGAACGAATTACGTTAATTTAAATTGATTGAAGAGAAATCGATCTCTCATAATCAAACCGAACGTCTTCAATAGTAAACGAAACCCTAACTTAATTAAAAACTACCTTCCATCCTTAGAAAATTGAAAAAACAATGTTAAACAATACCTACAGATTTATCACAAGAAAAGAAAAACTTTTGAATGCAAGAGAAAATATACAAACCTAATCTTTATAAAACTATAAAAGTTAAACTAACACATTATCAATCTTAATTTTTGAACTATTTTTTCTCTATCTTCTAAACACTATTTCAGCCTCCAATGTAGTTTCTGACAATCATTGCTATACATTTATTTCAATGGATTTTTTGTAAAGTTGTTCACTAGTTCTTGCCGGGTACATTATTTTGAATGCCAACAAAGCTAACTTCATAAAACTAAAAATTGTTAGCAACAACAAAATCAATTTGTAACATTAGCTAAATTTAAAAAAAAATAAAAAACTCAGATATTAACTATAAACCACAATATGAACTTTCTATCCTAAGGAAAAATATAAAAAGCAAAATACCATATATACCCATGAATGGTAGTGATTTTGTTTACGTCTTTACTTTATGCCAGTTCGACTAATTACGGAGGAGAGATATATCATGGATGGGAAGAATAGCACTGGGAAATCGATAGTTAATACCGAGGCTCGAGCCCACGAGGTTCCACCTTCAGCATAACTGGGATAACAAAGGAATTACGTATGCAATTTAGCATTCATTTGGGACGCAAGAAGATATATTGTTCAAACTTGGAAAGTACTAACAAAATTTTATCAACATTAGACTAAAACGTTCCTATATGTTAAAATGTTTCCTTCAAATTATAAATAAAATAAAATAACAGACAGAGAGGCTTTGTATTTTATATAGTACAGAGAATGAAACAAACTAATTGGATGTCTTTACTCAATTCAGCTCAAAAATACAAATTAAGCAATATTGAATCCACCCAATATTCAATACTGATATCTGCTTCACTCTGAATCACCTATATTTCTTGGACCGTTTGAACACTGCGGCGTTCCTAGACACGCTTCAATAACATGCTCCGGTCAAGTGAGTATTCAATGCTTCAGTACTTATTCACTATTGTCGTCAACTTTCACTTTAAGTCTGGACTCGAGAGTTTCATTAACTGAAATAAACTGTTACGTCCGCCACATGACAACTTAAGTGTGCTTAGGGAATAAATAATAGGATTGGTGTTTCCCTAATGACGTAACTTTCTCCAGCACTGACACATTGTCATGATGTCTAGTAAAATGTTCAAAATTATGTACTTTTCGTAAATTATTACTTTCGATGATATTGTATTTGATCGTTATTGCTTAATATTTCTAGAGAATAAAATATTGAAGGTACGTGAAAGCTAATTTTTCCACAATCGTATTTTAAAATGTCTTCGTTTTAGATTAAAATAAACTCAACTCTTTTCATTTCTACAAAATAAGTAAACGATTCAATACCAATGGCGTTTGTTTTAGAAGAAACAAATTGATGCTGTTTCTCCTGAAGAGTTGTTGTAATCCTCACTGCACTATCAATGTTGAAATTCTAATGAAATTTATCACATAGATTTTGTTAGTCATGAATTACCACGAATTTCGTAATTATTTTGATAACACAACAAGTTTACTAACGTGTTGATGAAAAGAAAAAAATAGCAATTACATAACTTCAATAATTTGTAATTTGTTAAATATCTTCAAAAAGTGGTTGAGAAACAGATCAAGACTATTTAACTAATACATTGCCAACTTATCGACATTGATATTAGATCTAGTGAGGTAGATTACATGAGGTATACTATTATTTTGATGAGGTAAAAAGGGCATTTAACAGTGTTTAGCTCAGGGGACTTACGTCAAAACGGATAAATTACAACTGTCTCCATGATAGGCCTACACATAGTGTAATAGGAGAAAGTAAAAACAAAAAACAACTGTTTAAAAAATTAATACATGCATGTAGTTCGTTATCATGACAGGTTCCGTAATAATTAAAGGAAATATCGTGTCTTTGAACTAATACTCGATTCAGCATTTCCCCTCCCGACATAATACATAGAATAACAAGAAAAACCACGTCCTTATACTCATAATTTATTTTGTAAATTATTTTTTAGAAAATCTCTGTGGTTTATGAAACACATGACGTATCATTTTCTTTTTTACAATATTCCCAATAATAAACAGTTTTTAAATGTTCCTAATACCGCGGACCTCAAGTTAAAGCCCACACCAGTAGAAACATAATGAGTATGCTTACAAAAGTGTATAGAAAAGCATATATTTTGCAGATCAAGGATAGTTTTGTTATTGATGCCACAGATCAATGAAATTGTTATAATTTGAAAGTTATAATAGACAAGTCATGCCATTTATTATTTAGATATAGGCATTATACACTACTCAAAATAAAATATTTTGTATTAAAGTTAACATTTTTTTCTTTATATTCAAGGGTCATTATGTGTTGGAAGTTTAAAATATTTTTTGTGACTCAGTTTTTAAACTGAGTGTTGTAAAGTGTTTTACCTGTAAGAAATTAAAGAAGTAAATCGTTTACAACTAATTTAAATAAATTTAAGCTTTTTCGGTCAGAGTTAATTCATAATAAAATAAAATACGTAGTAGACCGTGTGTTCTTAGTGCTGATGTTCTTACTTTGTCTTCATCACTTTTTGTTGTTTTTATAGATATCAAATTAAAGAGATTCGCTAATATTCATATATTTGTATACATTACTGATGTATTGGTTCGGAGAGTAAACGACAACTAAAATATTATTTTACTATTGGAATAAAATTATCGATAAAGTTTTATACATTGAAAGTAGATCACTTTTGAATTAAAAAATATATACATAAATAGCATGAAGTGAATCTATTAAGCAAATATTAAAATGTACGGCCTTCGTAAAATTTAAATAGAAATGAGAAATTGATGAAGTTCTACCAAACTTTTTCAATTAAGAAAATCGCAATGGAAACGTAATGTGGGAAAGTAATAACGTTTTCCAAACGGCCGTCATAAATATTAATTTAACCCAAATCAACCTTATAGGCTGAACTGAAAACATTTAAAAGTATGCATGAGTCTAACCAGTCTATAAACAAATATATAATCGGGGAAAACCCTAACAAGATTCGCACGCCAACCAATGGGCTGACTATGCTATATATTTAGTTACACGGACAATTATTTACTACTACACATAATACTTTCTCAAAGCTAGGCTAAAACTTCTTCTTAAACTATCTTAAAAACTGTAAACTGTGGTAAGGCAGCCAACAAGAATAATTTTTTTACATAGATTAAACCACCAATTAATTCAAGAAACTTCAAAAGACATGAGATTTCAGTGAGGGAATTAATTTATTCAGATTTATTTTGGTGCTTACATTTTTGGTAATTAAATTATTTTTTTTAAATTTATTTAATAGACTCAATAGTCAGATAAGTTTATATTTATATTTGCTGGAAATATACGGAGAAATTGCTTTTGGGTATATTCATTAACGCGATTGTGTTCCTACTAATTATACATGAATTAATTGATTCTCAAAACCTTAACTTTCAATGTTTGTAACTCATTACCAAGATTATTAAACAGATATTATTCCTAAGGCATCCAAAAGATGAGTCACCTCTCACAATATGAATCCTACAGTACAAATGCAAATGGAACTGCATGTGAGTAGGCTAGCCTAGTAAGAAATCCAAGTAAAATAAAATTACAATCCACTAATAAACAAAGAAAATCAAAATAAATAAATCCAATATGATATACACTAAGGGTCTTTAGTCTTTTCATATTAGTAATTTAATTAAGAGAATTGACTGGTAACATGTACGTTCTTTACTATGTTTCGTTTATTTTTCAATAATACAAATGGATAGTTTGGAAAATATTTTTTAAACTTTG
This sequence comes from Philaenus spumarius, assembly GCA_018207615.1. Classification (NCBI taxonomy): domain Eukaryota; kingdom Metazoa; phylum Arthropoda; class Insecta; order Hemiptera; family Aphrophoridae; genus Philaenus; species Philaenus spumarius. The sequence goes on along the minus strand of JAGFPH010002311.1, from coordinate 80,981 downwards.
CATGTAGGCCTATTTATTTTTTCTGTGGCTATAGTACGAAGTCAAGTCTTATGCTACTTCTATATATTTATTCTCCAGTTCTTTCTGTTTTTGGGAAAGACTTCCAACTTACGACACCTAGCAAGTTTCTGCGACCTAATAAACAGCATTTTATCAACTCCTTGATCGGGTTTTGACTATTTTGCCATATTTCCCAGCAGATTTGTTTAGCATTCTTACGCTATAAATTCTTATTACATGGTTTGGTTCATCGAAATGCCAGTATGACTTATATATTTAACGTAGTTTTAAAACTGTAATTGTATTATTGGATAAAAAACAACTAAGTGAATTTTCATTTTTAGATATTTTACTATAAAAGTCAGAACGGCAGTTCCATTCAAAAAATTACAATTTGGTTTAAATTAATACAAGTATACTTTAAATAGTAAAAAAGAACTGTTTTGTACTTGGGTCTAAATTCAATATTATATTTCCAATGACTTATACATCTTATAATACAAAAATGGTTTATTTAACGTTTATCGTTACACTGATTGTTCTTTGAGTTGTTAAGAATCTAAACACTGCATTATTTGTAATATTTTGTTAACAATGTTTTATTTGTATTTATAATTATGATTAAATGAATTTATTCTGAAATATTTTATATTTTAATTATACCACATGTTTAATTTTATTAGAATTTATAAATACTAGGTGTAATTATAAATTGGTTACACTATTGATAAAAAAAAACTGTAACAGAACTGCAATATTTTATAAAAGGGTAGTTAATCGTAAAAGAGATAGTTAATAGTAAAATGTAAATACAAAGTAAGTTCGAGTTCACGTAGACTACATTTTTGACATGTAGTGGAAAAATAACACGAATAGAAATTGTTGGAAGTGATGAAATCTACGTTTAGGCTCAAGCAACAACGCGGTAACAAAAAATAATATGTTACAAAAGGCGCACCCCTCTCCAGGAATAAGATGAAGAGTACAAAATGAAAAAGTCTTTCAGCTCTTATCTCTTTCAGTACAGCAGCAGTTTTCCTGCAGGACACATTACTATTGATAAGGGAGTTAGAGAGTGAGGAAACGGTATCTTTGTTATGCAATTTAATTAACGTGTTTGGAAGAGGTAGGAATGTACACAAAATGATAAATTGGAAAACATTGTTTGCGCGATCAATTCTAGGGGTAGGGAAATTGAAAACGAAATATAGATATTTAGAGATCTCCCTGGATCGATGTTTTTTGTTTATGTGATGTTTAATGAGAATTGTGTTCTGTGATTGGAACGTAGGCGCCATTTGTGATACAGTGGATTGGAGACGGAGACGAAAATAATTAACTATCATAGGATTGAATATTTCTATTGAATTCATATGATATTAATTTTCAATAACGCGTGGGTGTTTATTAGCTCTTTTTCCTGTTGAATAATTAAATTGTTTTTGTACTTTTGTTAAATATTACACCGTTTGTGTTTACGCAGCTTGTGAGGAAATGCCAATGCATGATTCTAAACACAAACGAAATGTACTCAATTTAAAAGAAATGCATATGATAGTTAGATTTTACTGAGCATGCAACATAAATGTGATGATTTTCTAACGAAATCCACTTGAAGAGTACTGATTATAAGAGAAATTTACCTGAGTGGCTACTGAAAATGTGCTGATAGCACACAAAACTTGCGTAATATGGAATGATTAAACTAGGGGAAATACCAGAGAGAAAATATTTTTTACTCAGGAGTGAATGAAATATTCGTGAATGATATTGATTTTCTGCGAAAAGTGAGGTTAAAGGTAAAACATTAGCTAAATATTCATGAAAGGCGACAACATACCGACTTGTACAGCATTACAAAAGGTACTGAGTTCCAAAAAATTTAATTTACAATTGCAATTCAGGTGAAATTATACTTCTGATAATGGCAACAAAGTCTTTAGTAATATTATGCAACGGCATTAGTTGCAACCTAGAATCACTCTTACAACTAGTTAGAAATTGTATTTGCATATAAAACATCAATATTATTTAACGTTTTTCTGTAATGACGATAAATTTGAACCGTTAGGTGTTTTTTGAATAGGAAATTAATTAAATTAATTTTATTTAAAACATAGAGCTGTTCTACTAACTTCTGACTTAAAAAAAATTGCTAGTTCTAAAAAGTTGATTGAAATGGCAGCACATATTTTATAGAGATATGTTTTTTAAGGGGAGGCGGACCCTCAATAAATTGTTTTTTCAATTTTTTTAAAATATGTTTTTCTTAAAATTTAGGTTTTTCTGAACGCAGTGATATATAATACTTGTAGGTTTGAAGTATATTTAGCTGAGAAAAAAATTTGAAATATAGTTAACACCGACTTTTTAGATAGCATCGTGCCCCACTTTCTACTGCGTTGTTATATGTATGGCTATGTTATTCGTATGGCTGTGTAAGAAGCTGTTATTTCGTTTTCTGAGGTTGGCAGCAGCTTTTAGTGTCTGCTTCTGCAATACAGCTGTCATATTTTTCTGCTTTTGGTTTTGTTTTGTTTGTTGTTAAGTAAACAACATGTTTTTACTAGGTTATATCTTAGATTTTGTTTCCGCGGAAACTAAAATAGCCTAAAAAATACAAAATATAGGATATGGTAAGGTTTGGTATGCTATGTTAGATAAAATAAATAATATCAAGTAGGTTTAGGGTCATGGAGCACTTATATTTGTCATCTGACTGTAATGTTGACCGGTAATTTGCCTGCGAATTCGTTTACGCTGCGTAACGCGTTTTTTTTTTTTTTTTGAAAGCCTATGTACAAAATATATATCAGACTAAAACTAGCCAACTCTATCAAGTTTGACTTACAATGATGTATAGAAAGCTTAAACAAATTAATCATATCTCTCAATAACTAGTAAGACACAAAAAAACTATTTTTTTTAGTTTATTGCGTTTTTTCGAAAATTTGGTTTCTTTACCAATTTTTTAAGTTTATGTTCCTTTTTCTCAGGAACTACTGAAACGATTCTTTTGAAATTTTTGACAGTGTTTACTAGTTTATTGTACACACACTGAGTTTTTTTTTAAACATATACTACATTAATAAAGTACTTAAAAAAAGTTGAAAAATAAAAAATGGATTTTTCAATAGTGATTTTGTAAAAAAATTTAAAAAAAGTTTTTGTGTAAAGATAGCTAAAAAAACTCAGTGTATGTCCAAAGGCCTATTTAAACTTAGTGTAAAATTTCAGCATGATTGGTGCAGTAGTTTCTGAGAAAAAGGAACATAGGTTAACATGGCGTCTTATGGAGGGTCCGCCTCCCCTTAAATGACTGTGTAAAAAGGGACCAAAACTTGAATATTTATTTCATTTGCTTGAATACTTTAGGCGATTTAAAGAGTTTACTTTAACATTTTAATTCGATATGCTTTCAAATTTGAGCTAGTTTTAATTTGTATTACGTGATATTCAGCCCAAAAGGGAGATTAAGGAAATACTGCTCTCTGTGGGAGACTCAGATACTTTTAAGGAACATTTACACTATATTTTTTAATATACAAACATAAAAGAAAATCATAGTATTGAACTGCCGTGAAGTTACGACAAACTGGAAGGACGGTTGTCCAAAATTTAGTCACACAAATTAGAATATGATAGAAGTTATTTGTGTTTAAATTGTTTGCCTTTCACAACCTATTTCTTAAAAAATAAAATATATTAATAACATTAATAAATTTCCCCACCAAAACGATCTTAAATAAATATACCTTTAGAAAATAAAATAAAATAAGAAATCACAAAATAAATTTTGGATTTTAAAGTAACTCTCTGAAGGCATGTGTTTCCAGTCAGGTTTGATTTAACCAAATTCATGACAAATTTTCAGGAACTGTGTTCATTTACATATTAGGTGTTCCATGATTTTTCCAAAACTGTATTTTAATTATATATATTTATTTCTTTGTAAACACGAATTTTCGGGGAAAGAGTTGACTAATTTTTGTGGTCCAAATAAATAACCATAAGAAACCCATTTCAAATAGCCCATGTTGTCTTCTCAAAGTCATAGTGTAGACTAGTCAATAGTCATAGAACGAAAGTAAAACTCTCTCTGCATATTCTCAAAGCAATATGTAAATAGTTTAACAATAAATGTTTAACCAATAAGTGAACCTTTACACAAGCTTCGAGGCATTTCTTTGGCAGCGCGATATGGGTTGCGTAATCAGGTCAGACTGAGTCATTTAGCCGCCATTGTATAGACAAAACACGGTTTAAACAGCCACGAGTGAAAGACTTGCAACGTCGACAATGTCTAAGAAAGTGAAATCTGTTGCAGATTTATCCAACCCACAGTCTCACTATTTGAGAAGTTTCTTAAACATTTTCCATTAAAAAAGTTTACTACTTCCAAGAAAAAAGAAATGGAATTTAGAAGAGTTACCTTTTTACGTTTCTAACTCTTTTTGATGAAATTCGTAAGTTATTTTGACACAGTGAATACAAATGGACTTTAACTCAAAATATCGACGAACACATATAACTTGACATAGCATCTACTTAAACTATGCCATCATTTAATAGAAACACCAAAATGGTGTAACAAATTCTAACTAAAACTAAGAACGGAAGACGAATTTTCATAATTATTTGACTATCTTGGAGATTCCCAAATCAGTCTGATAATGGGTTACTTACTACAGTTAATCGAGATGAAATTTCAAGATGAACAAAACCAATATTGATAACCCCGATTTGGCGATTTCAAGAGGGACGTGTTTTAATTGCTTACACACACATAGACTTTAGAATGAGACCAAATAAATCGTGAGTTTTCATTTTTCTAGGTAGTACAGTGTCTAAAGTCGGTTGTGAAGAAGAGAACGTGAAAATAGAATTAATAATGCAAAAAGTACTTTTGTTTAGATTAGATAAATAATATGGAACTATAACGAAATTTTACTTAATAGTAACAAGCTCCTTTTATTCTTTACAATCGGTGTCTAACAAGTATAAGACGTATTTTTCGATCTAAAATGATTTTAAATGAATATTTTTGAGAAAAACCGATCGAAAGCAAATTTATCTTCTTGCAAACAAAATTCCAGGGGTTAGGACGCACTTAGGGGAAAGGCGAAAAGGATATACTTAAGCAGGAAGGCATTGCTTAATAGAAAACGAAGAAGGAAGGATGTTGAGAATACCTGTTGGGAGAACTATAACATCTAGGAAAGTTCTGGTAATATTGGCCAAGAACACAATCTGCTGTACAACTATTATGGATGCTCAGAGTCCTGAATTGGATTATAGGACCTAAGTAAAATAAACTACTTTTGTTTTTGGGCTATTAAAGTATTTTATTTTTATTAACTATGCGTATCTTGTAATTGCATTACAAAATTTCAATAATTTTACTCCATTTTACGCTTGTGTCAACTTAAAAAGTCAAAACTAAATAAAATTCTTTACCCGACATAGTGCAATTTAAATACTGATAAGTTTTATAAATAAGAAATAGCTCGAATAAACAAAAAAGAAATATTAATATCTAACATAATATATTCCAAGAAAATTATAGGGTATCAAAGCCATCTTTCTAGCCATTATAAAATTGCCTAGTGTTATCATTCGCCAGAAAAGAGTTTAAACTGATGCTTAACTCTTGTCTTATGAGAATACAGATATTGTTAGCGTTGGCCATACATTGGGTCATAATATAGCTTCTATCTAGTAGGCGTAGGAAGGCGATAGACTCATCAATGGATATCCCTTGATCTCTTCAGGCTCATATAAATGTGTTACGAAACACTATAAAACAAATTTTGTTCCCTCTTTTTTACATTTACATCGATATTTTCCCTTCTAAGTTACTCTAAACAGTTCCCTTAAAAGCCTAAATGTAAAATATAAGAGTAATTTAATAATCCGTTTCACATTTATAAGTTGTCGATTTCCTTGACAAACTTAGGAAAAGGGCACATTTTTGAAACGGATGAAGCAAGGCACGATTTTTCATTATATAATAAATCGTAAATTTTGTAAATCGTTTTTTTTTTTTTTGTGGTGAGAACACCTTTTTGTACCCTCACAGAGTTGCGGTCTATCTTTAGTTTTAGATGTACAAGACATGATAATCTAACCTGGATTTTGCCTTTAACAAAATTTATACAGGAGAAAAAACTTATTATTAGTATTTATTTTTTACAATTAATTATCAATACTAATTAATCAAATAAAATTGTCCAGTAATGATGAAATGAACTTCCAGATGAGTATCCATTTGTTGGTTTTTATACACTGGTTAAAGGTTAGGTCTCGCAATAATGTATGACGTAAACACATTATGGCTGACAGATTCTTTGTAACTTGCATAACTCTTTATATTGCAAGCATCGGTGCGTAAAAACAAAACTAGAGTGCGTGTTTACACGCCACAAAACAAGCATCTTTATGTAATCACCGTTGTATAATTGCATTAGTTCAAGAAACTGTTGCAGGTTTTGAACGCACCGCTGATTTTTCTCGGGTTAAAACACACATGATTGTTACATTTTACAAAGAAATAATAGGCTGATAATGTTAATACAAATTATTTTTAATATAAGTTTGACGGTGTTTCTTTATAAGCTCATTTATTTCTCATTCATGAAGTTCATTTAATCGTATCAAATTTATAAAACGTTTCGTTTCGTTTCCAAATAATGCTTAGGTTGTGTAAGATCGGCCCTATTCACTGAAGATGGATTTGTCTGAGCTATATTCTGTTCCCCATATTCATGGAAAATATCAAATTTTATAAGACCAAAATTTTTAAATGTTTGAAATAAAATCGTTGTTTTGGTATACTTGTAAAAGGTTACATAAACAAATTGCGTATAAGAAATTTTAACTAAATATCTACTTCTTCAGTTTTTTGTTACTGTAAAATATAAAATGGTGGATTATATAGATAATTTTACTACATTACTAGCTGGCCCGAACCGGCTTTGCACGGATAGACAAATCAAAGTTAAATGTATATTAACAAAAAATATATTATATCAATAAATATATTACACTATGTATTTCTTATGGGGTTTTTAGTAACTTTGACCCCCAAACCCCCCTAAAATTCCTAATATTTTGAAAAGCTTTCTTACCGAGCACCTAGGGTACATACCAAATTTAATTCCAATCCGCTCGGTGGTTTTGGAGAAGAAATGGTGTTTTAGTAATTTCCCCCCCCCCCCCCCCTACAATTTCAAACTTTTTGAAAACCTTTCTTAGTGAGCACATATGGTCCTACAGGAAGCTACATACCAAATTTCGTTTCAATCCGTTCAGCACTTTTTGAGAAATCGTGATCAGTGAGTCAGTGGATTTGGCTTATATATATAGAAGATAGATATAACGCTTTTAATCTAGGCCAGTTAGACTATTGAAAATGAAGAACAGAATTTAGCGTAGTTAAATCCATAACGTGTATTTGTAGACTACCAAGAAATTGCGTTTTCAGTTAAAAACAAGGTGAACTTTTAAGTCACGTAATAAATAATGTATCCTTTTTGTTTTGTAAATTTTTCTGTGATAATAATAAGGAAAAACTGTTTACGGCATGTTAGAGGTTGATGGATATTTTAAAAATCCGCCATTCTGTAAAATTACAAAATAAATTTTGGATTTTGCACACTAGTGAAATACGTTGCATATAAAATGAGGGGTATAAGTTTCAATTTGATCTACTTAACATTACGACCTCAAATTTACAAAAAGGTTTTTTGAAAATGAAAAATTGCTAATTGTGTGGAACTAAATGTTTTAGTACGAATGTTTATACACTCGTTTTATTTCTCGTGTTATTTATTATAATATTGTTGAATAAGCTCTGAGAGTTCCAGAAGAACACTGTGAAACACTCCATATGCTATATAAAAAAAAAAAAAAACACCACACTGAAATTAGAAAACAGGTGATTTTTCAAGCTTAATAGAAAATGACTAACACCGCATGTAACTAATAATGGAGCAAATGTAAACAAATAAAGAATAATGATAAATTGTTTGATGTTCTGTTGCTCTAGTATATATTTTCGCTATTCAGAAATAAACTGAATTAGTCCAACACAAATTACACAAAGTCTTAAGATTAGAATAGTTTTTTAAGAAGAACAATCTTTTAATTAGTTGTAAATAGAAATAAGATTTAATGAATTCTAGATTATAAAAATTTTAATTAATACCTTACATGAATAAAAACATTAATTATTTGTCACGTTGCTCCCTTATATACTTTAATGCAGAAATCATTAATTATTAATGGTAAACGTAGAATAATGTAAACAGCAATTTCTTTAGGTAAATTCCGTAGCTTAATTAGTATACAACTAACCAATAAATATTAGAATTAGTATTAATTAGTCTAAGTTATAGGTTGAAAAGATATTTTTATTTTTAGAACTTACATTTGCGTCGACTCACTTTGCTCACTTAGCTTAATTTGCACATCTGTAAGTGAAATAATCTGACTGTGGTTATATTTTAGGTAGAATGTTTGACTTATATGTAAACACTAGCTGGCCCGTTCGGGCTTTGCACGGATAGACAAATCAAAGTTAAATGTATATTAACAAAAAATATGTTATATCAATAAATATAAATTACACTATGTATTTCTTATGGGGATTTTTAGTAACATTGACCCCCAAACCCCCTAAAATTTCGAATTTTTAAATCCCTTTCTTATCAGCAGCTACGGCCCTAGAGGAAGCTACATACCAAATTTCATTCCAATCCGTTCAGTAGTTTTAGAGAAATCGTGATTTAGTAACTTTGACCCCCCCAAACCCCATAAAATTTCAAATTTTTTAAAACCTTTCTTAGTGAGCACCTATGGCCCTAGAGGAAGCTACATACCAAATTTCGTTCCGATCCGTTCAGTAGTTTTTGAGAAATCGTGATCAGTGAGTCAGTGGATTTGGCTTTTATATAAAATATAGAAGAATTATTTTCTAATAACTACACTATACAAACCTGTGCATGATTTAATTTCATAATGTAAAGAGCCATTTGGGCAAAATATATTTGGCAAAAGGATACCAAAGTGTTTAGGCCCTATGGCCTATAGGTTTAATCGCCCTAGGACTTATTTTAGGCACAAACTAATTCCTTTGTACAGCTTGTCAAATGGGCACAAGCTCTTAAAAGTTCCATCATTGAATTTAATTAATACTCAATATCATTTCAGCTAATGGGATACTATATTTAGGTAATTTATTTGCAAACTTTTTATATTAAATTACGAACGTTAGTCTAAAATTAACAGATGGGATTACAATCGTAACCATTCTAGAAGTCGTCATAGGTGTCATTTTTTCAGAACCAGTCAGCTGTATATAATATGATTGTAAATTGTTATTCGTTGCCATAACAACTAGTAAATAAGTGCAAAACCTCTCGTAAGATATGAGTATTATAATATTCTTTTGATTGTAAAAATACAATTTTCCAAAAAAGAAAAGATTCTACTTTACTTAAGAAATTATAAATGATAATTAGCCACTGAATGATAATTAGTAATATGTTTAGGCTAGTATAATTTGAGATAACATCAAACTTTCAGGCAATTAAACAACCATACGACGTATACCTCTTTTTAATATTAGTATATCATGTTATTTTACCTAAGCTCGTAAAAACCAAGTCCTATACCAATCTAATATTTTGACCCACGAAATTAATAAAGCTTCATACAGCTACGTGAACGAGTTTCAGGACTTAACACATTTCGAAGAATGTGGCAATATACAGAACAATGGAATGTGTTTGGTCTAGCAAAATGAAATTTTTATATGAAGCTAAGGCAAGGCGTTGACAGTGTCGTTTAGAACTTGTAAGTCCTGTTCGAAAAAGTTTATGTCCCCCAAAAATAAAATCCTGATACTTTTCTCTTTTGAAAACCTATTCACCAAATTCAATATTGGTAGAAACAATTTTTACTTTTATGAAATTTATAGTAATAGATTGGTAGCCCATATAATAATAATGAAATAATTCAATATACACAACATATTAATAAAAAAAAAAAATTAAAATTAAGCTTTGACTTAATCCTCAAATACCATCAAAAACGAGCTTTATTTGTCTTTGCAAGATTAGTTTACCAGCAGAGCTTTTTACTAATAAACAATAAACTTAAACTAGTATCACAAAATTTCAATCAGTAATTTATTTTACAAATTTTGCATCTAATTATTAAATATAACAAATTTTATTTTTTTGTAATTTTGAATTTTAGGAAATGACATAATTTGCATATAAGAAATATCAAGCTTTGTTCAATTAAAGCTAAATTATGTTAAATATTTAAAGACGTTGTAAAATATGAATTATAAGTTTTAAAATATAAAAAGTTACCAGTAACGATAGAGCTTTAAAATACATAAAATATAAACAAATAATGGTGTTATAAAAATAAGTAGACATTATTAGAAGTAAAGAGAAATTTTGAACTAGATAATAATTGTAATAAGCTTTAACCTAGAGTATAACTTCTTTACTCTTTAATTAACTTAAATTGTTTTTATATCTAAATTATTACATTACCCTCCTGTCATATACATATGTATTATATTTTGCATATATATAAAAATGATTCCTACAACGAATTCACTTCTGAGGTGTTTTACAAGGTCAAGTAAAAGTGTGTGATTGAATTTTCTTTCCCGGTTTCTAAACTCTTAATAATTGTCCCGATTGTTAGCGTTTACAAAATAAACGCGTAACGCTCCCTGAATAAGGAACAAAAATGTCGACTTCGAGAAAACGTAACAATTACTTTGTCGACCCAACATTTATTTTTGAACAATATCACCGGTAAAAGTACGAAACAAACAGAAGTAAAATAATTAGTGTGAGTTAATGTTTAGTTGGAAGACACATGAATAATACACAGCATATTCAATTTGATATTTGTTATCAATATAGCAGTACGATTCTCCCAGAAGTGTTAATTTTCAGGTTGATTGGATTTAGTATTACAATCTAGCTTAATCCATATAAAATAACAATTTAAAAAGAAATAATACTAATAAAAGATAAATAAGTCATATCAGTTTCTGTATGGATGAAATTATTTATTTGGTACGTCACAATATAAACGTTTTTGTTTAGTTATTTTAAAGTGATAAGCTGAAACAATCTAATTAAAACTCTATTTACCTAACAAAGGTTGCTGGGCTGTGTATACAAAACACAACTTATATTGTGTGCTGCCATTGGCCAGGAGTATTTCTCTTCTGGGTTAATTTCTCTATTGGTTTAGTGTGAATTTGGCCGTCACAATGTTCTTCTAAATTGTGTAATTCTTTACAAATTGTTAAATTGTTATCTTCCTTTTTCTGCTCTGTTATTTACGTTTTTGAGAAATTTGAGAATAACTTGAGTAATCAATCGGTCGAATTCTTGTAACTGACTTTCTGACGCCCTTGTTATTTGTTAAAGAACACTTTACAAAAACGTGAGACTGTTAGTTTAGCGTCTGAAGTATGGTGGCATGATGTCACTGTGGCACTCCGTTACCATTACAGCTAAAACTTGATAATACTTTGCAATTACATTGTGAAGGTCGACCAGTCCCGGAGGGCCTTGACATTTCCCAGTAGAATGAAATCACAGTTGAATCTTTCTCAGCAACGGTACTCTGTAGATACCTATATACGAGCCAGTTATACATGTTGCTTTACTGTTTTCCATTGGGAAGAGGCTTTTATTTCCTTAGAGAGGTTTGGTAATTTAAAGTTTAATAATTAAATATACATCGATAGTATAAACTTAATCCTGCGGGTTACAGATATATACAATGATTTTTCAACTTAAATATGTCATATCATTTTAGGTATTCCTTAAACCATTAAAATAATAGTATTGACATCTTTAGGGCATATAGCCTATATAGAGAGCACATTCAAATATATCTTCCACGAGATTCCTGTAGCTATGGACAGAGAGTAGACTACAAAGCAAATTCAAAGTTCAGGTTCTAAGAAAACAAATAAATTTTGTAAATTGTTGATCGAAAGAACAGAAAATGATACATTCAAAAAGCTCACAGCCATTCTGAAATGTGTTCGTCGCGTCTTTAAACTACAACTGACATACGTTGACAAATCAACGGGAAGGACAAAGAGGACAAGGATTGTTGTACTTCCTATGTATTAGTAAGTTGTTAAACATGGCTAGCAGTACATATGGTTTTGACTCATAAGCTTACACCTGAATTATTACAGTTAATCTTCTTTGTCAAATATTTTGTATCTCTATTCAGAGCAAAGGATATGACCATTCGCGTGGACCCCGTCGACTCTTGGGGCAGACCAAAACCAAAGGTTGGACAGCCAATTATATTATATTGTTTTACTTTTGATTTATATACTGCGTGCTACATTATATTACTGCATTTTACTGGATGATCTGACACTAAAACTAGCGGTGGGCCATACTTCCAGGGAAACTTTAAATTTATAGTGTAGATATATTTTGACGAGTAAAATATAGAAGTTTGAAATACTCATAAGGTACAAACAGAATACCACTTGAAAATAAAAATGGTTCTTCCAGTGCCATCAAGAAGCAGACATTTGTTGACAAAGTGGTTGAAGAAGACAAGTTCATAAAACCAAAATATAAACGCTCTCGGAAAGTATTTTCTTGGTATTTGGTAGCAATGATTAGAATACATATGAGGAAGACAATCAGAAATGTTTAATCGTTCAAACAACACTCTAATTACTCCAGGCGATATTTAGTTTTTGTTTGGTTCTTTTTTATGTGTTACTTTCTCTCTAAATAATGCACAATATAAAAGGTAAATAATGCTTTTAAAATTCGGCTTTTAAACATATTTACAAACAATGACAATATTTTGTTTTAAATGTGTGTTTGTAATAAAAATAATAAAACAGAGAAATTCCTTTTAGTGTGGGCTTGCACACTGTGTTCGTGAAATTATTTATGAAATGTGACTAAGCTGCGACAGAATGCAGTAATATTGCACAATATCAACAGACGTTCTAGTTCAGATGATCACGCACTTGGATTCCACACATTATAAGGTTTTTCCGTGAGTCAACAGATAAAATGCAGTGACTAATTTAATGACGAAATGATTCGTGTTGTAACGAACGGTTTTGTAAAAATCTACGAATACATGTCATATAGTCGTCAAATTAATTTATTCGGAGAAGAGGCACTTTTTAAATCTTTAATTTCAGGAACAAGTTCCAAGAGTATCATAACATGTACAATACCAGGAGTTCACTACAAGAACAGGCATTTCGAACAAGTTTTAAACTGTTTTGGTTCTACTTAATTTTATTACTAGATCCTGCAGGATAAAATTTTAGACTCTCAACTGAGGTAGAAACGACATTTTCATTGAAGTATGATTAGTTTTTACTCTTTACAAACAACAATAACGTGTAGTTTGTAACAGATTCCATTAGCCAAGTACAAAGAAGAAACAATGTACTTATTGGAACAAGTTTCTAAGATTGAAAAGTTCGTGAAGTTGAGACTAAGACATTTATTTATTTTGCTGTAAGTAAGTTTTCTTAAACACAGTTGGTTTTACCAGTAATTTAAAAGAACAATACAAAAACCAAATCGCATTTTTCGTAAAAGTTGACACTAAAGTATCCGCCATATTAAAATAACTTTAGCCTACTAAATAGATTTTTAAAACTAATAAGTCACTAAGACGAGGCTTTAAAGAATACGAAGTTTGAAGAAAATGTTCAAACCATCCAAGAATTCTAAAAATATACTCTCAGCAGTACCTGTCTTTAAACAAAATAAAATAAAATAAATGTTCTCAAGCTATATCATATTTATTTAATTTATACACTCAATTTGTGAAAATAATGAATTATTTTAAATTAAACTAAATTGATGCTTTTTTATACTACTTCTTCCACGATGCAAACCTTCTTCTTATATAGGCTAGTACATTTGTATAATGTACAGAATGTACCACAGTTACTTATTTCATCTACAGGTTAAATTGCAACATTTTACATAATTAACTTAAATATATTTATTTCAAGACCAGACCCAACATCCATCTCATTAGAAGACACTGTTTAACAAAATATATTTGATGTTCCCTCATGGTAAAATGAAAACAATTTTTTAAAGTAATATAAATGAAAAACGTAAACCATACATCTTAATAAAAATATCACATGTTTTTACTGTACATATATAACATTAAATAACTTTTTATTCTGCTGTAGTATACAGTTTTAGGGTTTCGTATAGAAACGACGCTGAAGTACGGAGAGTCTGTTTTTGTCACCGTAGTGAACACGTGAGATAAATTAATCACATCCTTACCTCTAAAAGTTTCTTTTTCCGAAAGTTATGAAACTTTTATAACAGATATGGTGGATAAATATTACCAGAAAAGTAAAACAACAATCATAGTTTTTGAGAAATGTGTGCCACATTGGATCATAGTGGACAATTTTCAAACTATTGACAAAGGATTTGGTGTAATAAAAAAATATTAAATTGTTGGCCTTATTTTAGAAGCTAAACTATGATCACATAGTCCTCCTTCCACTTAACTTCAACATCATAATTATACATTAAAACTTGCACGAAACCAAAAACAAAAAACCTACAATACAATAACGTAAAAGAAAATAATAAAAATCATATACAGATATAAATAAGAAAATAACAAACAAAATTAAATAAATCTTAATATTAAACAAAACAAGCAAAAATTCAAAGTTAACATTAAGTTTTAAATAAAAGATAGTGACAATAGAATTAAAAACTAAACTCATTATAAAAGGCTAAAAACTAATCATTCGCATTCCCATTTCCCACTAACCACCTTGTCACCCCAGACTACACAAATCGACTACAGAACCAAAACTTCATGGCTTTTTATAACGGAGAATTATCATTTATGCTTTTAATATTATTTGGTAACGAATACCAAAGCATAAAAGTTGTTAGTAACATATCTGATAGTTTGCAAAATAGCTTGCAGGAATATTAAAATATTGAAATGTCTAAGTTTATAAGTTTAAGAACTGAAATTGAAAATTTTGTTATGATATTGGAAATATATGTTTATATTGAAATTAAAGGATTACAATAGAGTTGGGATAAAGGACTCAGTTATATAATAAATTTAAAATATATTGCCGTCCAATAATATAGATAAATAAAAAAATGATCCGTCCACTGAGTTAAAGTAAATGTTTTTTCAAAAGATAAAACATTTATTTATTTAAAAAGTATACGGTATGAAGTCAGCGTGAGTCAGATTTGCACATGAACATTTTAATTTTCAAAACACACAATCATCAACCAATACATAATGTATATGTGTAGGCCTATATACATATTTTTCAATTATTGCAGGGATGAGGGCAATTTAAAGAGGCAGTGGACAAAATATTGTAAATGTATTAGACTAGTATAGTCTTAATTTTTTTTTAAATTTGATGACGTTTTTTATTGCTGTTAATCCTACAGTTACTCTGTGTAGTTTATTTATGGTTTGATTCATATTGTTTCAGTTTTTGTTATTTATTTATTGATAATATTTATAATTTATACTTACAAAATATGTTTTAAAAGTATTATTATTTTGCAATATAATTTAGATTTTATGTCAGTATATTATTTCTTGGTTTATTTCTCTAATAAATACCACATTCTTACAATAGCTTGTACCTTAAAGACTCGTGTAAATTCAAGATATTCCCAATATTACAAGTTTTCAGAATCAAATTGATGCTATTGATGTTTTTGTAAAATCATAAATGACATCAAATTTTGTTGTTATTTTTGTATTAACAACTTATGTTTTGTTTTCAGGTAAGGAAAGAGTAGTTTGGATTAATCCAAAGAGAGAGCGTTGTCCAAGGTAAAACTAAGCTCACTGTTGTATATGCCGTATTTTAATTAAAACGTACAACGTGCAATTTAAAATATAAACCCTGAGATTAAAATGCAGGCCAAGGAATGGGAAACACAATAGTTTCTTTCTTTATCTCTCTTACACTCATACAGTTTTATTACTTCTCGCGTTTGTTCTGATTGCTTTTTCCTTTTAAATAATGTTTATTTTTATAAACGATATTAATCTATGAAACCCTATCAAGTAATGAAGTTTCAGTCAATATTAATGCATTTTTAAAGTATTTCAGTGTTAATTAAATCATATAGTGTTAAGTAGCATCTTTTAATTACATAAACACTCTTAGCTTTTATACTAACAATTGCAAATGAATTATTGTTATATATTATAATAATATTAATAGTGATCACTTTTGACTTTTTAATTTCAGGTTGTACACTGCAAACTAACAACCAAACTTAAATGTAAAAACAGCAATTTCCATTGCGATTTTTCTTATTAAAAACAAATGTAATTAAAACTAATCTCAAGATTCAATTAAGACGTCAGACATATTTGTTATACAAGTTAAACATAAATATAACGTATACACGTTAAGAAATTTCAAAATGGTGGCCATTTATTTTTGTCATTGAATATTTAAAAAACCCAGTAATATTTAAAAAAATTACAAGTATCAAAAGTTTTCTTTTTAAAGGCAGACAACATTTGTCTATTGGTCAAAGTATATAACTAAAACATTGGCAACATATAAAAACATATTTGATTATTATTATTATTTACAAAGCCAAAGATTATCCAGAACAAAAGTATTAAGACAGTTTTAGTAATAATGCAAACATGTTTTACTTAACTTGTTGGTATAATAATTGATTCAATATATTCAACGTTTAACATTTTTAATGATCGCCATTTTACATTTGTTAACATGCTTACACCATATTTTTTATTGTTAGACGATTTATGTATAATAATGTCTACCGAATATCATTGTAATATCTTAATCCAAACTTTAAGTATGTAGCCTAGATATGTTTCTAAAAAATGCTATTTAAGGTGCTAAAACTTACTAAAGAAACATACATAGTGAAACCGCAGTGCTCTTGAAAAGTTTGTAATATTTTTAGGCTACGATATTAAACAAAGTTAAAATCATATTTTTAAATGATATTTATGATTTACCAGTTTGAATATGAGTCTGTAAAGTTACAGAATCTGACACAATGTAGTATTTTCGTCACGTTTTTATGGTTTATTGATTTGTCGAGGTTTTATTTTGTGCAATTTTGTTGATTTAGAAAAGTAAAGCGGTCGTCGACAGTATGTGGTTTATAGCTGTATAAGACATATGTTTGAATGTCACTGTTGATAGAAGCAGGATTATGTTCATCTGCTGTACAGACAGTATTATCTTTAACTTAACACCATTAAATATATTGGAGCGTGGGAAGAAAGGATCCGAGTAATACATAATTTTTTTTGAAAACCTACCACTATTCATCTGGGCTTACAACTATAAAAAACATAATTATTATATAATTTAATTGTTGTTTTTGTCGAATTACAAAACTTACACAAAACGCTTAATATTTTCAAAATATAAATTTATTGTATTATATAATACAAAAAAATGTATATTAGACAACTCAGTTGGTGATGCAGGCGTTTTATAACGCCACGGTTCAGTCACAGGTTTAAATTGTACTGTTTCTGAGCTATTGTCCTCACCATCCTTCATTATCACATTGCGTGTATTTGATTTATTTTAAACATACCAACACATATTTATTATTAATTACTTAAATTAAATACATTTACCTAAAGCATTTTAAAAAGGGTTATTTTTAAATACATTTTTGGAAATATCTTAAAAATACATCACAACATTTCTATAAGAATTAACTTTATCATAAAATATTTATTTATAGAGAAACCTTACACACCACCCAAAAAAATTTAATTTAAAATATTTTGCTCAGTTCTAACTCTAGCAATATATGCACTTTGACACGCTTTATAAATTTAATTGTGATTACTTTATCAGTTCCTGAGAAAAGCTGTTGTGGTCGGCAGACTTAAAAACGGACAAACCAGTTATATAAGCTGTTTTCCCCTTTTAATGGACAAAAGACTAAAGTTTACACAAGTTTTAAAGTGTATATTAATAAAATTCGTGAAAATCTACATTTTTATTATCGTTGTAAAATTGTATAAATTTAATTTTTATTATTTTTTTAAGAGTACATTTTTTTACGGAGACTGTTCGTTTTCTTTATTCACTTGTATACTTTACTTTCATTTTATTCCAATCAACACAGTAATTTTAAAGTGAAATTATAAATTCTACATTAGTTTCTACGATTTAACGACTTTTCAATTTGATCCAAGTACATAATGTTGCTATTTTCCTAAGAGAATTCAATAACTGTGTTACTTGTTCACTGGGCAAAAAGTAGGTAATAGTAGAAGAATAAAGCACAGTTCATTTGCATATTAAATACGGAAAATAAATTGCTATTCCTAACCTAATGAACTCTCTGCAATTGAAGATGCAGAATTGCTTTAGGTAAAATGTACTTTACTTGATGACTA
Source organism: Philaenus spumarius (assembly GCA_018207615.1). Lineage (NCBI taxonomy): Eukaryota > Metazoa > Arthropoda > Insecta > Hemiptera > Aphrophoridae > Philaenus > Philaenus spumarius. Next base: position 62,489 of record JAGFPH010002311.1, on the reverse strand, counting down.
GTCTAGTCCGACCTGACATGATGACCTTCTTTGTTAAATGTGACCGTTCTTATTTCTTACTAAAGATTGAGTAATTAGTTCAAGCTAAAGTTTAAACCGTAAACAGCTGTTTCTATTAATGGTCAGAACTACCAAGCAGAGACTTGTGAGACAATACTGGGCGTTACTGGTTACCGGTGGCCTTGCGTTGGAATCCGGACATTCTAGCTTGTGCCCGTGCCTCTGATGGAAGGGAAATTTTCCCAGTGGAAACAATGTCTTTATGAAGTAACTTGAACAAATCTCGTAACTTTGGTATCAATACAAGAATATTACGTTACTCATTTTAATGACCTTTTAAAGACTGGAAAGACTTTAATGTTTCTGGAGTTTGTCACAGTTCGTTTATTTCTTTTTATTGTTGTTGGATCAATTTTGTTATAGTTTATGCACAGTTGTTTATATTATTATTTATTAGTACTCAAGAACTTTAATATAATTAAATTCAAGTACTGAATAGTTTCAAAATTTGAATGGAGTATTTTTAAATTTCATAAAATATGAAGGACTTGTTCTTCTAAAGGAATTTTGCAGATTGCATTGGTGACTTGCGCAGTTAAAAATTAGAAATATAACATATTTTGAGTTACTAGGTTAATAGGATTTTGTGTTGCATATTTTTACACACAGTTAATAAAATTTATAAAGTTTACAACTCACAAAAGCCACTTTTGACTTTATTGAATTATTTTGGCAGTAGGCCAGTCATTATAACTCTTGTTAAAGTTTGAAAGAATCTAGTTAGTAAAAATAACGATTTAACATTAGTTTTACGTTGATTACTTCAGTCAACGTGTCACTGAAAATTGAGATAATGTTGGTACCTATTTATCTAAAATGTAAAATTGGTTTAGTACTCTTTGACAAAAAATCCTTTATTAGAAGGTAAAAATAGTGATTTACTATTTTGAAGCATTAATGTAACATAATAACTTAATGATATTAGGAATCCATTAAATTAAAGGTGTGATCAGAATGAATTTGTATGTTCTACTTGAAAACTGGTGTAGTTAAGTTTAACAACTGTACCAGATGACATTATTATATAATTAACAATGCTTAAAAATTCACTAGCTCAAAATTTATAGTTATAATGTAACTTTAGTTGTAAACCAGGAACTGAATTTCTCCCAAGTTTAGAAAAAATAGATAAATGTATTCATTCCCAAGAATATTTATTAAAGTAGGCTATAATAAGTGTTACATGGATTTTTAAAGTTTTAACAAAAACATGTAATTAAAAATATTTGTATAGTGGGAAAAATAACATTTATTTCGTTAGACACAATTTTTATTCAAATTGATTGTATAACGAATTCGTTTCTTTTAATAACTTGAGAACCTTGGCACCTCATATTTATTCGATTTAACTGCAGATTCTCTTATAATATATACTCTTTTCGAAAATAGTAGTTACATTTTCTGATCGTAATAATAATAATGAAATAATGCCTTAAATGTATAAATAATAACAGTACAGTATTTTGTACTACTATACAGGTTTTATTACTAACAGCTATACAGCTGTTCACATATATTTGAACAGATTTGAAATAATATTTATTTGATCTCAAATATTTGTTGGCTGAACCACAAATATTTTGTTCGATTGTACCAAATACCTCCTTTGGTCTTTGTCGATTGGACTATCAGACAATTTCCCAGCAGTTCTCTTTAACTTTATTTTTACTTCAAAAGATAATTTGAAGTTAGAGTTGTAGTAGTTATTACCCCACTAAATCTGTTTATTTGGTAACCTTGGATCTATTAGCCAGATATAAGCTTTTCACATTAACTAATCATCAAAAATATTAGTAAGTCTAAGAAATTTTTCACGGAGTTTAAAATACTTTAAATCAGGATATCCTCAAATTAAATTTTGAGCCAAACAGTTTTTATAGCGAATACTTAGTGTTGAAGAGAAACTTGTTTAAATGTTTCGTGCAGATAAGTCGAAGGTTATCTCAATGGAATATTATAAACCAGTCAAACAAGTGTTTCAGCCAAATGTCAGATAGATTGAATTTAAAAGCGCACGATTTTGCGTAAAAGTTTAGTGTATATCATCCACAGATCGAAGTAAAGCTTCGGATGTAATTACGTTTATCGCCTTTAACAAGATTTCCCCTAAGAAACAACTGTTCTTTAAACGACGCAATGTAATATTATGTGGCGTGTATTTCCAAGAGACTAACGATCGATGTCAACTCGTCTGTGTTCTTAGTTTTATATTGAAGAATCTAAATCAAATCTTTGTTTAATACAATTTACGTTCTGTGCCACTGCAAATTATCAAATAAATCGTTTCGTTTGTATTTACACTTTGTATGAATGAAATAAAACTTTTATTGTTGTGTAAATCTGTACGTCATATAAAAAGTGTTACTTCATAAGGTACCAATAAAATGTGTTTCTCCTTCACACTTTTGTTCACGTCGGTTTTCATTCTAAGATGATAAATGTGATAAATGATGGGTAATTTTACCTTATCCGTTTAGAAAATTTTTATTTATGAAATATGAATTGGTCAAATCAGGGCCGACCAAGTTGATTAAAATAAATTGATCCTTGTAAATATTTATTTATGAGGCTCGAATGTGTTTTGATAAGTGTATGCACAAAACAATGTTAAATATTTTTCGGAAAAAAAAAACACAAAATGGCAGTTAGAAACATATATATAAATATTTATCCTTTACATGTATGAATTTGACATTAGTCAATCAGTTATAGATAAAAGCTAACATATTATAAATATACTAACCCTTTATTTGACACTCTAGATTCATATGTTATTTATGTACTTTTATATACACATAAATTTGTGTCAAGAACACTACTACATCTAAGTTAAAATGTTAAACTAAATTTCCTTACTAAGCAGATAATATATCCATTCTTTGTAAGCCATCAGTCTTTCCATGTAACTTCTGACAAGATTAATGTCAGCCAAGATTGATATTCCCGTTCTACACCAATCATTTACCAAGGTCACTTATTTCAACATGTGTTGGGTTTATAACCTATCTTATTTATTAATAAAAGAAGATTCTGCACAGTAAAAAAAAAAAACTCCTAAGATCGTGTTTTAAAAATATCTATACAGCATCTAAAACAATACCTGTACTGTATTTTTCCTACTGACTGTACATTCTAACTGTACTTGCGTTGTGCACTAATCCTTTGAATTATTAAACATAAATAAGCAAATGGTTTGTCAATAGGATTTTGTGATACAGTTCTTCCTTTTTGTATCTCTTCTTCATTATACAGCTTCGGTTTCAGAAATTTGCTATATTTTAAATTGCAAGATAAACATAACTAATAATAATAGTTAGGAAACTATAACTTTGCTAAGGTTTTCTGGCACATGATTTGTAGATTATTTATACAATTATTTTAAATGTGGGTGGAATTTCAAGATGTTAAAATCCTATTCCAACTATGCATTGATACTAAATTGTAGAGTGTTTTGGAATGTTTGGATGTTATGTTCTTTATAATACCGTGAAGGTTTATAAAGTTTATTCGCTTTTACGAATTGCTGATATATATATATACAATATATAGTTTACCTTATACAGTAGTCTGAGCAATTCTTAATATTTTTGCAGTTACACTACAGCGCTGTTTCGCCGTTCACAGCCGGCAATTGTATTGGTTTATTTTGAGTGCTATTAAAATAACCGTCTTTCAATGGTCCTATAGTAGAGGGAGGGCAATAGCAACTTGTATTTATAGGATGAATACAAAACCTAGTGTTCAACACTTTTCATATATTCTCCATCCACTATAGTTTTTCTGTATAGTTTTTGAACTTCTACAACTACACTATGTTCAGAAAGGTTTTTTAGCAAAATTTTCAGGATTATCTTCAAAACTAAGAAATTTATTTGTTAAAGATGTTCTTAAACTTGTACCAATTTTGTCCTCCACATTTTTTTTTTTTTTTTAGTGTGTTTAGAGTATTTCCGGATCAGCATGCCTTTTAAGATTGTAAAATTTGAGTGTGATAAATTATAATTTAAGTTTATTACTGACCGCGATAGACGTAAGGATAAACTAGTTATCGTATATCTAAGATCTTAAGATATGTAATGCTAGTTTGTTTTTCTTAATTCTTTCACCTTCTGAACAAAATAATAAGTATCTCTAATTTGTGTAGTTTATGTTGATTTACCTAGACCATTGAAATAAGATGTCATTTGAGACTAGATTGAAAACAAGTTAAATGTGCCTAAGTTATATTAAAATTTAATTTCGTAAGGCAATGAACGTTTCAAGGGTTCGGTTTAAAGTTTTATTTAAAAGTTTCTTTTATGAGTCACTGTATTTTAGACAATCTAGATGAGAGACAATTCAGTCTAAACAAAAATACAAATTTATTTGTCACCATGCACATTTATCACTTATAAAACAATTACTTATTACTGTATTTGTAAATATTAATATTTTTTATTGTAGGCCTATTATTAAAACACTAAGGGGTAATACTATTATAGTTAAATTTCCGTTAGTGCCTCGTAACCTCAATAACCTCCTAACCTCAAAGTTCACATACCTAATATAAAATCAAAATATGGTTTCCTCTTAAAGTGTAAGCTTCACAATTCATTTTTATCTTTATTTATTTGTGCCATAAAAGTAAGTTCCTTTTAAGCCAAACAAAAGAGTGCATTTGATAAGATATTTAATGTACGGTCACTCAACCACTCTCTATTGTCAGGGGTTAAATATTTACTCCCGGGTCAATAGCATTGTATTATACCAGACCTTTGTTGCGTCCTTAAACGTCTAAGTGGTTTCGACGAGAAATGCCCGTGTTGTATTTTCGTAAATGAATATCCTGATAGCATTTCATGCAAACGTTAGTTAGCTAAATATCAACAGCATTGTAAAATAGGCATTTTATTGTAATACTAGGTGTGGCAATGCGACAAAGCTCTTTCAGTAAATTATTCATTTGTGAATAAAACGAAACGTACTGTAACCAAACTAAATAAGACATTAAACTTCCGTCTACTATTTTTGCGATGAGTAACAGGTTTTTTTATGTACCTCATATGTTTGGTCTGGATGTAATTGATTTTAAAGTTTGAATTTCCATATTTTTCACACTTAACATAAAGCTTAACTCCAAAATCAGAAATATTAGGCCACTAAAAAGAAACTTCTTAACACATATTCAAAATTTGCATATGCACTGATAAATTCTTTTGGAGCTAAATAAATAAATAAAAAGAACAAATCAAACATATTTAAAGTAAAACTTGTCCTACCTAATATGTGTAAGATAAAATATTTACCTATGATACTAACTAATATTTTGTTGTATCAAATAGAATCAGAAATGATGCATTTCATATCGCCATCAAGTCGAAGTCCAGGTTCCTCCACTGATGTTTCCACTTACTATTAAATATTGCTAGAAAACTGTAATAGTTTATATACTCTCGCTGACATTTATATAGATCTTTTTACTATCTATATTTTCCAGCCTAACGATTTCATTTATCTTGAACGGTTTATAGCGTAAGTTTTGCATAATTGTTTCACTTCTTCAAACACTCCTTAATTATATTTAAAAAAAAGCAGGATAAAAGATAGCCCAAGTTATAAATTTAGTAATACTTAACGGATTGGTAAAAGTCTTATCAAAATTGGATAGTTAATTTATGAATTAAATTGTAGTAATCAAACAATCCAATTTCATAATATAAAATTGTCAAATTAAAAGCGTAAAACAGGGGTTGCTAAACCAGATTGAGTTGCTATTTATGGAAAACCAGTTTCATTTTTACGTGCAAATAAGATTTTCTTAAGATATTCTTTTTAAATTCTCACAAAAAGTACTGCCCTTTATCGCAACATCTCTAATAAGGTAATAGGTTATGTAGGACTTAGGTCTGAAAAAGGCGAATAAAGTTGCCAAGACAAAGAAAGAACACTTAATTTATGCAACAATTAAGGGCATTTCAAGGTCGACTGGCCAGGGCGTGGCTATATACCCTGACTTGAGCCGATATAGCTATTATTTATTGTAACGCTCTAAGCTGCAATTATATACCAAGATGAAATAAAAGCTAAAAACATTAAAATTAAACTGGCTGATAGTTTCATTTCTTTGACAATGTATAATTTGTTTATTCTAAAATGCATTACATACTAAGTTTATTCATGAATAATTAGTAACAACATCGATGTGTGTATATAAATATCATCTTGACCTAATAAATAGTAAATATTAGCTTATTTTATTTTTACTCTGTTAGATAAAGAGGTTTATTTGAGCTTAGATGTTTTGTTCATTTGTATACCTCTGCGTGTAGATGAACAGTAAAAATAATGTTTTCAAATGAAGTATTATTGGATTCGTTTCAATACTTATTTTCAAGGGTTATGTTCAATGAAAAAAGACATACAATGGTAGAGAAAAGCCTTAAACAGTTTCAATTTAATAACACGGGAATAATTCTTGACAAGGGCTTCGAAATTGAGTACAGTCTAGCAATATTTTGAGGTTAGAGCAAAAAATAATAAAAAATATGTATATAATCACAAATCTGAAAATGTATCACTATTTGTCTTTCTTTGAAACACCAATTAATTGAGTAAAGATTCTGTAAAAACGAATTTATGTAACTTTGACCAGTATACCAGAGAATCAAGACTTTATTTTATTGTTTAAACCGTTTAACCTTGCGTATGAAATATTATCGTTACAAAACAACTAGTGGAAACGCCTGCGTGCTTCGAACGCCTACCTTCTTACAACTATTCAACCAGGAATGTCACATGGTAGCACTTTTTAATAAATGTTTAGTACTAGGATAATCATAAACTAACAAGGTAAGTAATAAACAATGTCTAAATCAAATCATTAGGTTTAGAACAACTTCTAAACACAAACCTGATCTAAAAAGTTAGAAAAACTAATATTTTATAATTTATAAACCAGAGAGCAGTTAGTCGAAATGTCAGTGAGGAAATAACTACATGGCAGTTTAGAGGTATTAGAGAAAACAGGTGACTATTGTAACAACACTAAACATCTCAAACCGTGTAATGCTGCTTAGTGGACAAATACATTTAAAAATCAATTCGAAATTTTAAAAATATTTATAGGCCTAAACTTTCGTTTAAATTGGGTTTTCTAACAACTTTTTGCTATAGCCTTTAGGTGGATATGAGCCTACTATAATATGTAATTACTATTACGTAATTTTACTTACTCGTTCAAAATAAAATATGTGGATTGCAAGAGACTAAAATTCAAGTTTTTTTTTAACAAATATTATTTTAGTATACAGTAATTTAATATTTTACCTAAAATAAAAATATTACCAAATAGAGATTAAAAACTAATACTGTTAAACTATAGAAAACTGCTACCATGGCCAGTAATGGAATCATTACAAATTGAATTATGAGTTTAAATTTCCCTCTAATTTCCATCAAGTGGTGGCTGTAGACTTTTAACAAGATCAGTTTAAAATGGACAGATCAAACGCCGCGCCTTTAGAAATAGACCCCTGAAACGTACAGCAGTAACGAAGTTTGTAAGTTTAAACTATTTCATTAAGTTGTTCTCTGTTAGAAATTGTTTACACTTGAACAGTTTCTAGGTAAATTGGTATTTAATTAGTCAATTCCTAGTACTACATTTAAAAAAGAATAAAGTGAGTGTATTTGTTTGTAAGATTTATAAAAGGCATTATCGGGTTAAAACGAATGAATTGTTATCAAATGGGGTTTTAGTTACATTAATGTGAAAAATTTTACTAAAAGGGCATTAACTGAAAGGTAACATAAATCGGGGGAAAACGCTAAACGTATGAAAACAAAGAATGTGTAAGAACTGTTGGCAATACAAATTAATTAAATTTTAGTTAGTGTTTACATGATTGTCTATGTTTTCTTGTTGAAGTTTTATTATAATAATTGAAGTTCACTAACGAGTGATGGGCTTACGGAACGTGTAAGGATGACAACTAACAATTATTAGAAGTAAATAGCCAGAGTTACACACAGTTAATAAATGTATGTACATAGTTGTATACAATATTCTGTTTCATTAAACAACGATTCCAATATGAATGAATCCAATGCTGTGGTAGTTCGACAAGATCAAGTATCCCCAGAATAACGCGTCAACGAACATATTTGTTAGACAACGTTAGAATTAACAGAATATTGTAGGCTACTCAATTATGTAGATACTAGCAGGTATTGTTTGAATAAAACATTATTCATTTATATTATTGATTCAATACAACTAAATTGAGCAGCTTTCAAAACGTTATCAACGGTATAACAAACTCTGAAATAATCCCTCAACTCAAAAATAACAAAACTAACACAAAATAAAATTAATGAAGTTGTAGTGTTGGTATTTTAATTAGAAGGGTAGGAGGCGATGAATACAAGTATAAAAAAACCTGATTAGATTCTGTCTATGTGGGAAGGGTGGGGTTGTATTGTATGGGAGAAAGAAACACTACCGATTCAATTGCCTTAGTAATTCAATATTCAATTTAAGGATTCAAAATCGATTATAGAATAAGGTATTATTGTGAGTATACAAAGTTCACTTTATTAAATCCCAGGAGAAGATTGTATGTGACAGTAAATGTGTATTTCTATCTCATATGTTAAAGAAATTCAGAAGTTCTCATTTCCTTTCCAATTCCCATTAATTTCTCAACGACTATAATAATTATGTACATTCAAAAATATTTCTAGAATTTTCCCAAGTCAATTTATTTGTGGTCACTTTTAAATTAATAACATATTTATATTTCCTGAAAAATCTAAAATTTCAAGTAATATAAATACTACAAGCACATCAAAATTAACCTAAATAAAAACGTAAAACGTTCCAAAAAATAAATGTTTGTATAAATTTAAAATATTTCAAACGATTCACCAACAAAATTAGGTAAAGGTACACCTACGAAACGAAAATTAATTTTCCGTAGTTAAAACTCGAAACCATAAGAAGATCTAAGAGGTTGGTATGTTATGGTTAACAAATATGAAGTGTATTATACTGAACATTTAAAGAAGACCATACGTTTTAGCAAAAGAACTAAACATGTCAACATTTTTACAAACCAAAATATTCTAAAGCAATACTTAAAACGAATGAACTAAAAATATTATGGGGCTTGCATACATCCTTCGCGCTATACTTCTCGAAGGATCGGCATCCTGAACTTAGGGCTGCTATTTTCCAGTTATGAATCCTCAAAATGGACCTGGCTTTAAACTCAACTCAATCCGTCCCTAATAGTTTCGGTCTGAACATTTTTCACTTTCCTTGATCAAGTAATTTATAGTGTCCTACTTCCTAATCACATGGCCACTCCATTAAAGTATAACCTCTTTAATGGCTTGCACCGTTACATACCCATAAACCTGAATTAATCCATATTGTCCCGCTACCTCCCAGCTTCGCCATTCTTCACAGTACCATAGATTCTTAGGAGCCTTCTCTCAAATGTTGCCAACCTAAAATTTAGGGCTTTGCACTCTCATATTTAAAGGATAAATAGGATATATCATTTAAATGCAAACATTTTTTTTTAGAAAACATACTGTGCCAAAAGAAATACATATTTGTATAGTAAGTTTTAGTAAAACAATACTATTATTTTGATTAAATTAAGTTTTAAAATAACTTTTCTCAAATGCGCAAACTATCTGCCAAAGGTGTATTACAAAACAGAGTTTTCATTTTGAAACGGTAGAAAACAACCGAAAGTACAATAAACAGGACTCTAACCATAAAATAAACCCAGCTTTGTTCGATCACAGAGTTGGGGGGAATTAGAATGAAAGTGGATGCTTTGCTCTTAAATTTGTTCATCTCTTTGAACTCGTGGATTACGAAACGATCAATAAATGTAAAATAATTCTAACGTGAATACAAAAACGATCGTTGCTTTGAATACAAATTTGTTAATATACATTTTCTCGGCGTTAGCTGCTGTATGTTTTACTCTGAGAACATGTATAGAGTAAGTGGATGTGAATATTGAAAGAGTTTCTTCAACAATTTGGTCGATAATTACCTGTTTAAAATATACAAATTATTTGGTGAATTCAAACCAACTTGAACACATAGAAAATTACTTTCTATGGCATTATAATACACCAATTAATAAATGTACGGTACGAGTAGTTCACCAAGGTATCGACGATAGCTCACTTGTAAGTCGACGTTTCAGAGTCGAGCTGTTTAGTTATGACATTTATCTTTGTTTGTGTTATTTACTCTCCACCATTCTTTGGACGTATGGTCATAAGTGAAAACTGGAATACATACAAAAAAATACAAAATTGGACGGTCACAAACTGAGACATTAAATTGTATCAATTGTTCTAAATGTACGTTCTATTTACTTGTTAAATGTGGTTTTATAAACTATGTTTTAATCACTGTAATGTGAAAAGTGTTTTAAGTTCTGATGATGCCTGATAAATGGCGAAACAGCTGTCAACTATTGACAATTTTTAAGATTGCTAAGGCAAGTGATACATTTAATATTACTCTACATAAGAAAAATATATACAATTCAGATTTACTACACTGGTCCTTACGACAAACAAAGTCAAAAAATCGAAGGGAGCCCTGCTGGAGGTTTAGGCCTTCAGTACCCTAGCAACTGAGGCTGGACTCGTGGGGGCAGTGTCACTGGTAGATGTAGATTTTACACCCTGTACAGCCTTTGCAAAAGTGGGTGTTGTTGAAGAGCCCTCTGGGACCACATGCGCCGCACCTAACACAACTTGTATTCTTCTCTAATATTCTGTTTAATTGAATACAGAATTTACAGGTTTATTTAAATTTGTTAACAATTATTGGTGCAATAGAGAGAATCAACTTAACCGCCCTATAATGAATCGGTTATAGGTGAGGCGCTAATCACAAGCGTTACTCGAACTAAAGTTGCGGCACAAAAAGCATTTTCTCTAGTAGCTTGAGCACAGATTACAAAACTATTCATCTGAAATCTTACTAATTGTTGAAATGATGTCATCGACAGTAAAGTATATGTACAAGTTGGGAGTTGGACGCCAGTTTGTTGAAATTAAAAGTCACGCTGTTTCAGACAACGTGGGCGTTCACCGATGGCGAAACTTTAATTTTGAACCTCTGTTCGACCTTCGACAGTAATAATTTTTTTGTGAATGTAATAATGATTGGAGATTGAATATCTCTAGAAACTAATGATACTACCACTGCTACAGCTTCTGGTGATTAAATGTCCTTCTTTTGGTGAAAATCTGTACCATTACTCCCACAATGTAACCTTGAAACAAAAAGGGAAAGGAATGCTTATTTATACTCAGGACTTGTGGGAAATACCACAACGCTATATGATTTCGTTGGTTAATAATAACGGGTATTTGTGGTCCATATGGGAATTTGAATTCGAGCACACATTATGAACATAATATAAAGACCAGGTCTTTTCATTTTCATGGAAATATAGTGTAGTCATAAGTGCTTAAAATAGCATATTTATCTTCAAAGTAAAATAGTGGACTATAGAATCATTATTATGGAACCATAGACACGCATTGGTAGCTTTATAAAATGAAAATTCATATTATGTAAAGACACTGCAAAAACAAAACAAAAACTGTAACGTTATAAATACGTTTTAAATATCTCTAAAATTTCTTCTGGCACTTTTAACTCGATATTTGTCAAGGTGGGTTTTAGTCCAAAAACAAAACTACTATCAGATTCAGGTATGACGGTCTCAATGATCTTCAATTTCTCTAAAAATACCACTAAGAAATGCGTATCAATCAACTCTAGATTGATAACGGATTGAACCAACGTAGATTACGGCGTACTTATTACAGTCGTACTTGTCATTGATGTGAGATAAGGACATTATTCACAGACTACAGATATTCGATAAGCATTAACTAAGGTAGGTTACATCCTTAAAATTTGCTGGTCTAAAGTTATTTCAAATCAAGATCTTTGGGAGGCCGCAAACCAGTGTTCACTTAGGCAAAGATACTGCAGGCGTTTCTTTCGAATCCTAAAGACAGTCGGAAAAAAGACAATCGAGGATTACCAGTCAGAACCAGAAACTTGGAAAATAATTGTCAGCAGTCAATACAACGGGGAAAAGTCATAGCACAGGACAAAACACCCTGTTAACATTTCGTTATGGTCCTAGTTACCCACTAAAAAATTATGGTAATTAAATAAAAACGTTCGAATAAATCAAGCATAGAATTCGCTAACTTCTTAAAGCAAAAGTGTAGTCTACATATAAATTAAAATCTTTTTAAGATTTTTGTTCATTATATAGTTGCATGTAAAATTATGAATATCAGTTCTCAATAATATTAAAAAAACATTAGATATACATGTTATAAAACATTGTGATATTTTTAATTTCAAAAAGTGTAATATCAAATTGAAGTATGTCTTATTTAACATTAAATATTTTTTTACCTACATCAAGTGTATAAACATTTGCATAAATATTAATATAAACAATCGTCTTCCCTTTAAAACAATATTGAAGAATCTTTTAGAAGCAAAACAAAATATCTGTTTACATTGTGGTCTATGTTAAAATAAAAATTGTAATAAAATATACGAACAAGATGAATTTCGAGAAACAAATTATTAATTTTGTTAGGGGTCTTTTAATAAAGGTAGAAGGGAAAAGACAGGATGAGGGTTGAACATCCCTTTTAATATATTAAAAAATTTCAAGAAATGAAACGAGTTCTAACCCAATACGCCGGGCAATTATTCATTTTAAATTAAACGGATATTTTTTACGAACTTCTACGCAATGTTCAAATATTTTTACTGACTTCTACTAAAACTGGAGAAATTATTAACTTCTTGAAAGCTAATGCTTATAAATAGGGTGTACAATAAACAACACTGCCACTAAAATCAGTGTGGTAATTTAACCAATACAATAAAATATAGTTAATACAGAAATCTTGTTTCCCCTTAGTATATTCAAAGTAGGGTCATTCAAGGTTAAGATTATTATTCCAAGGACATGTTCAACTTCATGTCTAGGCATGACTTAAAAACAAAACATCTTGGACAGAATGTAAATAATTGCATAGCGTTAGTCTTGGATTAATCTAACTCAAGTGGTATTAACACGGTATTGGGTTGTTTGTTTAGTTTAGATTCGAATGGAATTTCGTTATGTCATATTCAATATATAATTATGATATTTTTCATTGGGGTGATACAAATTTGTTAAAAAAATAATTAGATTAGTGATTTTAAAAATGCCTTATTAATTTACAACTTCTAACACATACATTGTATTACTCCTACAATGATAACTTTGATTGTTTTTCATAATAACAAATATAATTTGTAATTATAGGAAATGTTTTAGAAGTTTTAATTAATAATCATATCGTCACTACATTCAGTAAAATTGATTACAATTTGTATAATAACACATAACCAAAATATATATTCTTCATTTTGTTTTAAATAGTTATCAACACAAATTGTTCCTAATAGATAGTTTAAGATTCCGTATCTTCAAATAAAAACAAACCTTGCAGAATCACCATATGCCTGACTGTCTGTCACAGACACAAGAACAGATACAAGTATTATAATGAAATTTTACACACTTGAAATCATTTTAACCGATATTATCCACATGTAACTGTACATACAATATGTTAATCAGAAAACAACTTTATTTAAGTATATCAAAATATTATTTTAAGAATGTTTTTTATTTTATAGTTTAAAAGACAATCCCAACATTGTCCCCCCCCCCATCCTTCCCCTCTATTTCTGAAAGTACTGCAGTTAAATTTTTAGAATTTGGTGTTAGATGTACTCACATACTTTATAGGAAAACAGTAGCAAATCAACTTTTTTTGGGAAAATTATGTTTTCCCTCCATGCTAACGCTGTACATTATTACTGTTTGGGTCGTCATGTCTCTAAAAAACAATGCATACTGTTTTCCGTCATGGTTATTGCTATTGATTAGGTGGTTATTTTAGTATATAGAGTATATAACATGTCATGCATTGCTGATAATATTAAAATAATTCCTGTAATATTTTAGGTTCGGCTGACCTTACGGAACCCTTGGCATGCGAGTCAAACTCGCACCTCTCCGGTTTATTGCTTTTGAAAGATGTATTAGTGAATTTCTTTTTTACGTTTAGCGTATTAATAATTATATACCATTTGGTAAATAACCTGTATATATTTATATAAGATTCTTTGTCCTTACTAAATGACTGACAGAATAACCGTGGAGCAAAAACTATTTAAGATACAAATACGAAAAATTAAAGGTATATTCTTATGTAGTCAAAGACGCACAGTAAGAAAGTAAAACAGCTGTTCGGATCAAAAGCTAGCAGCACGCATGATTGATTACATTCATTACCATAGCAACCAATGCAAATTTATAATCTGTTAATTATTATTCATCACTTTCAACAGATTTTTTAGATTAAGTTGGAAATAAAAACAAACACAAACAAAAATCAACGAAAAATGCTTACTGTGTTATAATTAATTCAATTCAAACATCTGTTGTTACATATTATGAAAAAACAGTTGATTTTGATCAAAGCTTTAGGTTAGGCCTATAATATTGATCAAAACATTTCTTGAAACATTTACATTTATTACCATAGCAACCAGGTATTTTTTTCTTTACAACCAACAGTTTTTTTAGGTTAGCTAAAAGCAAACAAAAGGCTTACTGTATTATAAGTAAAACACCTGGTGTTACATAGTATTATATTGTTTCCTTTAGTTGGTAATATCAAAATTTGTTTAAAATTTTGATATTTTATAAAATATTAATGGTGAAATTACAACGCATGTCGCAATCGAATTATTGGGGATGGTAGAGATCTCTGTCTTACATTAGCTATGTATAGGTCACCGCTCAGTCGTCATTTCAGTGAAAATATAAGAGTATATAATAATCTGTTTGCATTGGCTTCAGCATAGGCCGCCACCGAGGTTTGTGAGCGAAGCGAGCAGGGACGGAACCCCTAGTATAATATAAAATGTACGAAAGTTTTAAGATTAAATGTTAAACAATATTGCACATTAATTAAATTCCGACGATTCCCAAACAAAATGGGATCTTTTCCCCATAAAATATTAATAGGCGGAAAGAAAAGTGTTTTTAATAACAATTTGAAGCGATACACAGGTTTTGATTATTTCATATGAAAAAGTCACGACTTGCTTATTCAACTCCATCCTTGACATCGTTTGTTCTCAAAATATTATTTTTAAATCATGGAGGAACTTCTCTTCAGAAGTTTAATTAATTCTGGGCCTGACTTTGTTTTAAATTAGAGAGTGAAAATATTGAATCATCCCACGTTGTAGTGAAGTAAGAGGTAATATCTTACACAAATATTACATTTTATCAAATTTTCAAGCCGGGGTAGCTACCATCATATTTTAAATAAACGGTACCAGGAACTGGCACATACTTTCTCACAAACATATTTAAATTATTAAACAGATTCACTGTGACTTGTAGGGTGGGTAGGAGAGGTGATTTTTTATTAAAGTAGGAGATTAATTAATAAATATTATTATTATTATCTAGAGAGAAAACTATTCGATCGATTTCGAACAAATTTGCACCAAACACGTTAATTAGGCCTTTATAGATACATGAAAAAAGGTTTTGAATAACAACCCCCTTTATGGCCAAAAAACCCAAAAAATCAGTTATTATTATTAGTTAAACGAGAATATTAGAAAGATGCTGTTTTTTTGCATATGGTAGGGTACATTAAAGGCTACAAATAAGCCAAATTTATCAAAATCGTTAGATCCGTTTTTTTATAAAAAAATAACTGATTTTTTGGGGGTTTTTTCCACTAAGGGGTTTGCTTTTCAAAAATGTTCAAAACCATTTTTCGTGCATCCATACAGGCCTACTTGGCTTGGTGCAAATTTGTTTGAAATTGATCGAATAGTTTTCACTCTAGCTTTGTATACATACAGACATACATACGTACAGACATACAGACAGACATTTTGTAAAAACCACTTTTTTGGACTTAGGGGGTCCCAAAACGGATATTTCCACAATAATCTCAACATCGATTTTTTTGCGATCACTATACTTTCTTTATACTATACTTAGTGAGAAAATAAAATGATAATGTTATTTCATAAATATACATAAAAAAAAAAACATTAAACAACTAGAAATAAAATTACAAATATGCTAGATTTAACAAAAATACTCTTCTTTAAAAGAAACTATTTTTTATGTATGTTTTCAATTTTGTTTGATAATTTATAGTACAGTAAATATCATATTGTATATAATCTTACGTTATTAATGTGTAATCTAGAATTAAAAATTAATAATAAATAACCTACATACAAAATTAGTTGAAATATGGTCAATTAATTCAGTATAATATAAAAATAATGGTTAATTAATTATGAACAATTTTATGATAATTCACTCAATGTAAGAGATATTTCAGTAACTAAGGAGACAATTTAATTTGAAAATATGTCCATATATATTTACATATTTCTGTTATACTATTGAAATTAGTATTTTAACTGTATTAAATTTTTGTTACTAATTAAATGAAATAAATTTCTAATTTTAATCAAAGTCGTACATAAAAGCATTAATGCAATTCACATAACAAACAAATTTTCATCGGCGTTAGTTAATGCCGTTAATAAACAGTTGCCTCCATTTCAGAAAGACCATTCGCCATAAAAACTACCTCAGCACGTTTTGAAATAATTACAAATTCACAATAGGATATATTAGGTAAGATTTTATCAACTGGAATTAGGTAAATATAAAAAATGACAGATTCAAATTATACTCATACATGCAAGTACCTTTAATTTAATCTCATAATAGATAAATAACATGAAATCTCATAAAATGAAAATATAAATAAGAAACATTTTTTAAAAGGTTAAACTGATTATATGTAAAGAACGTTGTGTAATGTTTATGGGGAGAGAGGAGTAGATCTGTCTGTAGCAACGACGAGCTACGTAAGTGGCCTACTTTCCGTAACGAACTTGGTGTTTTTCTTATAGAAATAACAAGCTTCGAGAGTTACGCTTTAAAAGGATATATCTAGACGAGTTCATTATTGATTCCCTTGATTTAAGTTTGTCGCGATATTTTCATTTAATTTTATTGTAATATTGCTCTTTAAACTGGATTTAAATGAAGGTTCTGTATATAGGTTAAAACATAATGTAATAATAATAACGTAAGTGTATTTATTATACTTTTTTACAAAAAACAAATACTCCGTATGTAGTTAATTGAAAATAAATCTAAAAAAGCAACCAAGAACTGAAAACACAATAAGAAATTATTAAAATAAATAAATAATACAATCTATTGATTATTCAACTACACTTAAGGCATGACCCTTAGGTCGTCTGCCATTTTGACAAAGTAAACAATACTACATAAAAAAAACTAAATTAATAATCAAATTAATAATTAATTCACTGACAAGAAATTTTCTACATTTGAAAGAACCTCTCAGAACATTTACTAAATTATAAAAATTTTCTCAAAATATTTGTCGTTTATACTATACAAAACTCGGGGAAACCCCTGCGTGCTCCGTACGCCAACCGCGTGTGAACCTTCTATACACATAATTATGTTATGTTTTCTTTATAATGAAGGTGTAGGATAAATAATAACCCCAAAGCTAAGATTGTAAATAACGTTAAATGTTCAAATCAAATTATTTCGTATATTTTATAACAGCAGTTATAATAAGGTTAAAAGAACTAGCAAGGCTCAGGTCTACACTTTAATAAAAACCTTACCTAAAAGTAAAAAATACAAAAAATTGCTTCAAAATTTGAAATCTGCTGTCAATGGAAATATTGGAACAAACAGCGGTTTTATCTGTTATTTTATTCATTGGTTTCTGTGGTAATAAATGTAAATACATGTGTTGATTCCTCAATCTTGGTATAACCTAAGATTTTTTCCTACTAAATTTACAAATAAATATTAAAATAAAAAATGTTTTTATCAAAGTGAATGATAGCCTATGTTACTCAGGAATAGTGTAGCTTGTTATTAGTAAAACTAGTTTTTCAATCGGTTCAGTAGTTCCAGAGATCGGTTCAGTAGTTCCAGAGATTACCCCCCCCCCCCTACATTCAAACAAACAAATTTTACCTCTTTATAATATTAGTATAGATAATACATTACTCATGAAATGTACTCATACATTAGGTTTCTTTCTACATAGACTGCACAAAGAACCACTTTCCCTTTCTTCCCTATCTGGTCTAGCGTTAAGAGGTAACATAGCACTTCATTTAAATATTATACTAATAAAACCCCGTTTATATATATCGTTTATATTTGCGCTCCTTTCTAGAAACCAGTTCAGTTTACAAAAAATGTTATGAAATTGAAAAATAAAAATAGAATGACGTTCAAACCTAAACTAAACAGAAAAAGATTGATTGTTAGATAATAAGTTTCCTCTAGGACCACTGATGATTTAAATTGCCATGACAAAATGTAACACTCTTACTTTTATTTTTTTAGAGTATTTAAATTAACATACTAAAATTAAAAGTTTACGCTTTGTAATTGTTCCGCCAAGTACAGGTCCAAACTTCTTTGTTATTTAGGTTATCTCTGTGTGTGACCTGGTCTAATTAATAATGGACCGGGTGTGGAATAACACAAGCAAAATGTCAACTTCAATTTGATTACAATACATTTGCACTTAGGTGATAAAGTTAGCAATCTAAATTTAACGCAGGCATTTTAACTGTTCACTAAAAATAAAACATTTTAATATAAACAAATCTATGAATATACTCTAAACATATTCTGAAGGCCTACCTCCTGTAAACACATCTCTTTAATTATAACCGAGACATTTTTAAATTTACATTTTTAATACCTGTTCTATAAATTTGTAAGTTATATATATAACCATGTTAAGTTGTATTATAGGTAACCACTTTATTTATAATACCTTAATTTAATTTTTATAGGTAACCACTTCCTTATATATAATTCTGTAAGCAAAATTTTAGATTCAAAATTGTGGGAATTTGATAAATCGGAGGATGATGGGAGAGGTGTCAAATTAAAGGTATTGATTCAAGGAACGAGGGAAAAATATAAGTTTTTTCTAAAATTAAAAACTAAGGGGTTTTTGAGATCCCCGAAAAACGAAAAATCCCCATAAGAAATACATGAGAATTTAAAAACAAAAAGCAGTTGTTCTGCAGTTTACATTTGGTATTAAATAAATTAATTAAAAACATAAAACAGCTGCTCTGAAGTTTACATTAAACAATTTTTGGTATTGATAAATAAATAAATTAAAAACATAAAACAGCTGTTCTGTAAAATAATATGACAGTTAAAGTAAATTATATTTTTAAATAAGATCTGCTACTTATTATCCTATAAAAGATACACGTTGACTCACACATAGAGAAACCTTATAAGTGTGATTTTTGTAAGGTTGTATTAACTATTAACTCTTCATACATTTATACTAATATCATAAAGAGGTAAAGTTTGTTTGTTTGTTTTTATGTAGGGGGTAATCTCTGGCACTACTGAACCGATTGAAAAAATAGTTTTACTGATAAAAAGCTACACTTTACATGAGTAACATAGGCTATAATTCATTTCGATAAAAACCTTTTTTTATTTCAATATTTGTAAATTTAGTCGAAAAAAATTCTTAGGTTAGGCCTAGAATGATAAATCAACACATGTATTTACATTTATTACCATAACAATAAATTGAATAAAAGAACAGATAATATATAGCTGTTTGTTCCAATATTTCCATTAACAGCTAATTTCAAAATTTGAAGCAATTATTTTTGTATTTCTAGATTTTAGGTTAGGGTTTTCAAGTGTAGACCTGAGCCTTGCTGGTTCTTTTAACCATTATTATAACTGCTGTTATGAAATATAAGAAATAATTTGATTTGAACATTTATCATTATTTATTATCTTAATTTTGAGGTTATTATTACTAATCATATAACTTTATTATAAATAAAACATAACATTTGTTTTTAGAAGGTTCCATTGGGGGTTGGCATGCGGAGCACTCAGGGGTCTCCCCTAGTTATTTATAATACCTTAATTTAATTTATAATAAAGGATGATGAATAAATCTGTTACAAGGAAACAAATAAATCAGGATTATTTTAAGTTTCAATCACATTGTTATAAATCACTAAAGCTCGAACAAAACTTACGTTACTTGTTCTTTAAAGGATTTACTACACTAATCAAATGTAAACATATTTCCGTTTAAATTGTTAAAAATGGAATTCAACACACTGGTTGTGAGAACAGAGTAACACATTATTGAGAATACGCATTACACATAAACATTATCACACCATTTAAAAAATAATAAACCAACCAATATTAATTTGTATAACCTTTAATATTATTATTTGTACTTGCCTTAGCAATCCTTTTAGAAGTCTTATCGTTTACAGCTGTTTCGCCTTTTCATTTTCAGGCATCATCAGAACGAAAACACAATAAACACACTTCTCACAGTTACAAGAGATTGTTTCTCACAGTAAAACGTTTGTGATATGATAGACTTGATGACAGTCGCATACTGTGTCTCAAATAAATCCAAAAAGTGTTTTAAATGTTTTTCCAAGTGTCGTTTTATGTTTTTATTTATTACGTTTTAACTTGTTTATGTGTTAAATGTCATTTTAATCTGTTAATAAGTGTAACTGTGGGAAGTGTGTTTATTGTGTATTCGTTCTGATGATGCCTGAAAATAAAAAGGTAAAACAGCTGTAAACGATAAGACTTCTAAAAGGATTGCTAGGGCAAGTACAAATAATAATATTGTATATAACAGCAATCGGATATGGCTACAAATACAATAATGCATAACCTTTGTTGGTAGTAACTGTAATTTGATATATTTATTTATTGTAAAAGAGACCGACTAGTGAGAACAAATGAATTCAAAAAATTATAAACTATCACAATTTCTCACAAAATACATGTATTTGTCAAACACGTTTCTCATTGACAAATAAGCTTCAACTAGCAAATTACAATTACTGGATTTTACACTACTTTGTAGTGTAAATTCGTGTTACGATTATACGTATATTAGTATGAAATTGAGTTAGTTTATAATTTTTTAATTTCATTTGTTCTCACTAGTCAGTCTCTTTTACAACAAATAAATACATACAATTACAGTTATTACCAACAAAGGTTATACAAATTAATATTTATAAATATGTATCATCATTACAAACAAATTGTTTAATTTAACTATGTATCTACTATTCCTATTTCATATTCCGTCATTCGTGACACAATACGGTCAGGAAAAAACACATATATTTTAATAGAGTCGTTTAAAATTTTGAATTATTTAATCTAACAAACGCCAATTCAAAGCTTTAAATACACTCAGTATGGAATATAAAGAAGGTATTTAAGTAAAAAACCAAGGAGTTATCAAACTGTAAGTTAAAGTAGTCTGGGTTGATTTAAAGCCGGGTATATCTTAAGGGTAAAACATGTAAACCTTGATATACGATTGGCTGAAATACGATACGATTTCAGAAGCAGTTCTCTATATTTATATGTAAACACGAAATCATTTCATATCATTTAAGGTTGTTATGATCCAGGTTTGTGAGTTATTAATATAAATGTTAAGTACGGTATATATTATTACAAGTCTTGGTAATAGTGTAGTTTAATATTCAACGTAGATACGCAATCTTTACCGTTTGATACAGAACACCATTGTACGAAAATATAATAGAAAACATTGGTACCTTAACTTACTTTTAAAGTAATTGTAATATTCGTTTAGCTTGTAATCAATACGTTTTGTCTTATTTTATTGTGAGATGTTTGGAAACACAAAATATTTTCAACTTGTAATTCATTTTTACTTTACATATTTAACAAATTAAACAACTCTAAAACGAATTGGATCGTAGAAAAATATAATCATATCTTATAACATAAAGCTGTGTTATTGTTTTAAATTCAACTTCTAAACACAATGATTGTTTAGGAAAGTATATTACATACAAGGCACTAATCATATTGCATTTTAAAATAATATCAATTAAGTCAAACGTTAGTATTATGAAGTAATTAATCTTAAATAGTTCACTAAATGCAGCAACAGTTCAAGTAAGAGAACAACAAACCAAACCAGTAGGAGTAAATACTGAGATAGACTTGTGAGAAGATATATTGATAGAATAAAACTTGAACACTGAATCTCACAACTAATACGTTTAATAACTCAAACGCGTTTCAGCGACCCAGTCGCCATCTTCAGTAATGCACGAGCAACAATAATCAGGAATTGCCAACAAAAATGAATTGGTTAAACTTCGAAATAAAACTGTTATACTCTAAACAAGCTGATTTTGCAATTCAAGCTTATGAACTTCACTTTCAAATAATTAAAAATGTGGATGGTTATAATTAAGAATATAACCATGATTATAAGTAAGAATTCAACGGACGATTTGAAAAAATGAAGTCAATTATGGGACATTAACATAATCGCAAGATTTAACGGTTAAATTAAAAATTACATTCACTGTTAAAAATGAAAAAATAAAATCATAAAACAATCAAATATAGTGATTATTATGCTGGACATAAATTGGTACATAATTGGAGAAGTGAAAATTTAAATTAAGATGGATCATTGGCAATCCAGAAAAAGATCAAGAATCGATATTAGTTGGACGTCGAAAAAGCTTTGAGATTCAAAAAATGGTATTTTAAAACAAGAGTTTGAACTGATATTATAAAGCAATTGGAAGAAAAAAATAAATGACTAAACCAAGTTCGAGTAAAAAATATGGAAAAGTAATAAAGGAACTAAAAAAGCAAGAAGTGCATTAAAGGTGGTTAAGGGTAACGCAATTGTAATTATGGACACAAATTAATACACGTAATTTTTTGAAGAGATGCTAGTCGTAGGACCTTAAACGTCGTGTGTAACAGAAACCCGATTATTAAATTCACCAAGAGCTTTAATGGAACCTTGAAAAAATGGATAGCAATCATCGAAGAAAACTCACTGTTGTGTCAGTAGTTAGTTAACTCGCCAACCACTCTAATTTCAAAATGGTTTGTGCCACGGCTCCAGGAACTTAAACCTTTTTCTTCATTTGCAATAAAGAACACTTACGAATTTGTGAAAACTGTGCAAAACATTTCAGTAACGTCTAGTGAATATTCGGTCTCGTTTGATGTAGAGTCTCATTATTCAAGCGTTTCAGTGGCTGAAACTATAGAAATGATAAAACAGGGATTAGTAAGGACAGTTTAAGTGACAGTGCAATTCAGGAATTTTACTACACGTACTTTTTTGCATATGTGAAAACAGTTTCCATATTACCAGTTTTATTGCTAATGTTTTTTATGAGTTAGTTTGAAATTAAACGCCACAAAATCTAAGAAGTACGTTCCGCGAGTGTGGGTTCGTTAAGTGATAACATTTTTACAGTTTTGATAAAAACGAAAATCTTGAAGAATTTTGTGATATATACCATGGATTTTACCCGACCGGTTTACCACGGTAATTGAGAAATACAACCTTCCGTCTCTAGATGCTAATGTGTATAGGAAAACCAGTGAATTGTCGTTTAGTGTATATAGAAATCCCACGCACACAGACTGATACATAACTATCTGAGGATTCACATCATTCGCCGGCACATAAAAGAGCTGCTTTTAATTATATGGTTCACAGGTAAGTTAATCTGCCGTTATCTAAGGACAACTACGAGGAAGAACTAAAATATATTTATGGTGTTGCGATATTTAATGGTTATTCTTAAGAATTTGTAGTAGTGAAGAAAATTAAGGATACGAGATCTACCTGGAAAGCAACAAACCCCAACAACAATGGGTTAAAACCACATAAGCTCCAATATTATTAATATTGTAAAAAATTTCTAGATAAATAATCAACTTTAAATATAGCTTTGTCATCTGAGAACAATATTGGTAAAATGTTAGGAAATCCTAATAATGAAATTGAAAAATAATATAAATCTGGAATTTATTGCATATGTTACCGGCAAAGTACGAAATCAGGCATTATATAGAATGACTAGGCATTATATACAATGCCTAAACCGGGGCAGGTAAAGTATGAAATATCGCGCATTATATACTTTGCCTAGTCATTCTATACAATGCCCGCAGGCGCATCAGGCAAAGTATGAATTATTTAGAAATTTACATTGTAAAGTGCCGACATGTTTTTCTTACCGTCCTGACAGCGTTGCCGGATTGTTCTTGTTCTTTTTTGTGTAGAAACGAACAGTTTAGGCAACTCATTCTAATTATAAATAGTGTGATAATACTACGAAATATTATAATTACCGTATATATAAATATTATAATCATACTGTTATCGGCAAAACACTGTGACTAAACAGTTTAGGTAAGTCCTCTAGTTTTTTTTTTAATTCTAATTATATAAAGTGATAATACGACGAAATATTATAATTATATAAATATTATAATCATACTGTTATCGGCAAAATACTGTGACTAAACAGTTTAGGTAAGTCCTCTAGTTTTTTTTTAATTCTAATTATATAAAGTGATAATACGACGAAATATTATAATTATACAAATATTATAATCATACTGTTATTGGCAAAATACTGTGACTAAACAGTGTAGGTAAGTCTTTTAGTTTTTTTTTTATTCTAATTATATTTCATACTTTGCCCACTGACCCTTTAGGCATTCTATAAAATGCCTAGTCACTATATACAATGCCTAGGCAAAGTGCTGAAATGAATGTAATTTTTATTCCATTTCACACTTTGCCCAAAACCGCTAGTCATTGTATATAATGTCTAGGCATTCTATACAATGCCTGGATTTCGTACTTTGCCGGTAACATATATAAATGTTGTGAGATTATAATGTGTTCAAGTTTTATTCTGTCAAACCAGTATGGCACCGAAAGATAAATACCCCCATCCCGGTTTTGGTCTTATATATTTTCACTTGGAATTTAAATAATTTTAATTAATTGAATTGTATAAGTATATTTTTTGACAAGTTCTTTAACATTTTGTAACGTCTTTTAAAGGAAAAAAAAATTAAATTAATAAAACTGTTAATAAATATGTACACAAAAGATCATGATTTGAGGAGTCACATTTTGTAACCCTCCGTTGTATGCTCATTGTTTTCGGATTGACGGATGGTAGTTAAATAGTTATCACTTCTGTTGGTCATATTATTTATGAATAGTACTGCACTTTTAACTCAAGAAAATATATGTATTTGATGATATTTAAATAAATAAAATGCAATTAATAAATAGAGCATATTTATTAACATGTAGACAATACATATAAAGGCAGTGGTTTATTAAATATTTAAGATTTACCTACATGAAGTAAGCGTTTTAATATAACTAGGAATGACATCGCAAAATGAATACAACAAGTTTTTAGTTTTGTTAATTAAGTATAATATTTTGTATATGTACTTTGCATTCATTGAAGGTATATACGAAACCATTCAAATATGTGATTATTTTTACATATAAAAACTAATTAGTTTATGAATCCGTGCTCATTAGTTAAAAACTATATACATAATATATTCCAGGCATTAAATAATTATTTAAAAGAGAACAAAGACTAGACTGTTGATGTATAAATCAACATAATTTAATTCTGTGTTTGCATTTTAACTATGATGGATTGTATTTATTTATTTCTGTATTTAATTATACGAATATTTCTATCATTTACCAATTTAAAAATAATACTCATGCTACTTATCACACGGAGATAACTATATGACCTAGAAACTATCGTCAAAGCAACTGCTGGATAGTTGCAAATGTGAAACTAAAGCATCATATTTTACTACTACATCTAAGCTTTAAGGGTCTGCTCCAGTAAACGAGAAAGCAACCGCAAACGAAAGCGCTTCTCACTATATCCCTATCTAAACAGTGCAATCTCTTGAAGCTGAATGCTTTGACATTGCCTCATTTCAAACCATTTTATAAGTCTATATTTTGTAATTGAGTGTTGAAAAAAAAAACTGAATATTCTTTATAAAATTTCGGATCCGGCTTGCAAATTATTTTTCATTAGTAATTTTTTATTGTGTTAGGAAAAAATTCAAACTTTGTACTTACAAAATGTCAATTACATAATAAATCAAAACCATTTTTAAAAAAAATGGAAAATGGAAAACGGATGCGTATTGTGACTGTGATTAAAATGAGACGTTGCAAACAATTTTATGATAAAAAATAAACGACATAAATGGTTGGAAATTTAACGTTGCTCTTATGGGATGAAAATACAAGATGACCCTACAGCAGACCCTTAATGACTCATGCTACTGTCTACATTTAGCAAAAATCGTCCCATTAGAAGGGTCGACATACGTTTTCAAATTGAATAATATTCAGGGTCACTCCAAAAATGTCAGACATTACCTTTAGGTTAGGGGTAAGGATAGTGTAAAGAGGTAAAAAAACTATTGAAATAGTCTAACTCCTAACTGGCTAGGCCCCTAAATATACAAGGTCCACTCAGTCTGTGATCAACATCATCTTAGTTTACAGGTGTTTACAGTAATTGCTATGTTTCAAGTATACTCTCTGTTTTACTTCTTAGACCTAGCTCTAGAATGTATTGTACTAGTTTTACTTACTTCCTGCAGTCAATTTTAAGATTCGTGCCTTACTCTTAAAATGCAGAATATTTTTCTAAATGAATAAACGATCAAATACCTCAACAATAGCAATTTCGTAACATACAATACCACCACTTTACGGATCTGTAGTACTAAATATTGTAATATTAAATTCTGTTTAAAAAAACTCATAATATTTAAATCTAAAATCTGTAATGAACTCATAATTATTATTATTTATGATATGATACAGTTTATAGATGACATACTTTTACTGTTAATCGCAGCAACACACATAACTTTGAATCAATTTGTAGAAAACAGAAAAACAAATATTCGAATTTCAAAACGAAAACTCTACACTAACGAGTGTTTTTTAAATGAACCTTCGTTGATCATTTTGATAACAACAATATAGATTCTTTATGTTTAACATTTCTCTTGTGAACATGAATTACTCTTCGCTGCAAAAGAGCCTTAATGACTGACTGCCAGATATTAATAACAAATAGTTATTTTTTCGTGAAGGCGTTTGACTAAAGATTAACTGATGTGAAAACAAAATGTATAGAATAACTTATTATTTGGTAAAATAACTTTATTATTTTAACTGTAACATATACAAATCAGTAAGAAAATTTTATAAAAAGTAGCAAAATTTGTAATAGTTGAGCTAAGTATGTAGCAAATAGTAATGTATTCAGTACAATAATAACAAAACAAATTCCTTCTTAGACCTTGAACTGTGTTACATATAAAGATAAAGTAAATAAGACGCCCTGCCGATCGCAAAGTGTGGTGACAACACCTAGTAAAATATTAGCTATGCATTTATTCCACCCACAACCTGGACAATGCCTTATGGATTTATCAGATAGTATTAACCGTGTTTATTCAGATTCTGAAGAACAGTAATTTATAACCTTGAAGTAAAACAATGTTTTATCGGATCAAAACGCAGACTATAATATATTAGCAGAGCAACTTCAAGCGAGAGATCTTTTGTATCAAATCTTGTAATGGTGTATTTTACGACCGTAATGGCAATGCCTCGTGTGGCGGTGGTTTACGTCAAGTGATATCGGTGGAATTATTGCGATTGTCGAGAACTGCAAATCTGTGGAGGTTTCCCCGACGCAAGAGACTTTGTGGAAAGTAAACTCTGAAAAGCCTTAAAAGACAATCTGGTTTTGATCTGTTTTACATGATTCATCGCAAGTTAAAATACCAAGAAAAATATAAATTCAAAGTAAGGTGACCTTGCTAAGAAAAAAGAGTTTCTGTTGAGATTACAGTGCGGTGTAGCTAAATTAATATGGTGATGTTTCAATACACCATGGTTCCGACTGTCGACTTTGGAATCTGGATGTTGACGTTGACTTTTTCATGTTTTATTTCATTCCACGTCCTTCGTCAGGCTTACAGGGATTGTTTGGTTTACCCAATGGATTTATTAAGTACCTAGTAAATAAATCTATGGGCAAAAACTGTATACGATAGTGAGAAATTATGTTTCTGAATGTTTCTCGGAATAATGAACATGTTGGTAATGTTCAATACTTATTTTAATATTGGAGATCTGCGTCACTGAAAAGCTTCAAGTTTCTAGAAGGCTGAGAAAAGCTCCATTAATTCATTTGTTTCCAGATTACTATCCACAGTAGCATCATGTATTGAAAATATCCTACATCAATTTTCACCCATAACACTCGAGATGAACTTATAAACTGATTACACAGTTTGCTGTGAGCACCAGAGATATCGACGAGGATTGCGTATTCAATTTCAGATATTTATTGTCAACTGATGTTGTCGGGGTTAAGGTAATTTCATCCCTGACGCCTTATGAGATAGGGTGGATTAGAATAAAATTGTTCTGAAATAATTAAAAATCCTCCAACAATTATTGTCGCTTGTCGCTTAAATAATTGTCGATTAAAAATTTACTTATAAAAACGAGTCAGAAAATATAATTTTGTTACATTTGTTTAAAATACATTTTTTTTTTAAATCACATTGAAAACGTCTAGTAATTAATAATATCACAAAAAAACATCCGTACATTGAATACAAATTTTTTAAATAATATTGTTACTTGAATGATGGAAGATTATCCAACATGGGCGTCAACGTTTGTTAACTAGCGTATGTATGGAAGATAAAAATTCGATAATTTATGTTTGATCACAAGATATCTCTTTAAATCCATTAAAACCACATATATTTGAATCATTGTGGAAAGCAGAAGACTTTTGATTTGAAAATAGTTTATTAATAGTTCCGTGGTAGTATTTAATACTCATTTATTACTAGAAATAAGATTTAAGTAACTTTATAAGTAGATAAAAAATATACATGCCTAAAATATAAATACATATTTGTTGAAATTGTTCATCTCCAACCATAATTTGTTACTATTTTGAACTGGAACGTTTTGAACGATAAAACTAAAATAGTTGTATGTGTAATATTATAAATTTTTACTTTTTATTCTATAGTTTTTATATTTCCCACAATTACCTTCACTTATGTATTTAAAATGATACACGATGTTTTGAAAGCTTGGCTAAATAAGACATCAAGAGGCATAATCGGAACATGGATTTATGACGTTTTTCTATCTTTAAAAATTAACTCTAAATATAAACTCAAATTTAAAAAAAAAACATGCCAGAGCTGGTCTTAGATATTAAAACAAAGAAAATTAAACACCACGTTTTTCACGTGCTTCGTTACTACATGGAAATTTAACGTCCAGGCATTCATTATTTTGGCTGTCTTGCTTAGATAAAAATACCATTTTCAACCAGAACACCTAATGGTTTTTTTTGTAAGTATATATGTGGCTCCAGTTTACGAGGTAGAAGTGTGAGCCTCCTCCAGTTCAGCGAATACACACCAATAATAATTGTTTTATTGGTGTGGGGGGGGGGGGGGGGGTAGCTTTGAGCTCCCAAAATTTCCATTCTCTAACCACTTCATGCATCAGCATTATTCACTAAACATAACTGGCAAAGAGGCCTCCAATATGGTTTACGATTACCTGATGAAGATTATATTGACACATTCAATTCAAGATACTTCTTCCTTTCAGCTCTCCTCCATTATTGTCCTTCTAGGCGTAATATTCGACTCGTCTGGTTCCTTAAGAATTTTACTTCTTCGGATGGCTTGAATGCATTACCAAATCATTCATAAGCCTTTCTTAACCCTTTTTGTTTTTGTCAAGTCGAAGGTTCCATATAATCTACCAGTCTGAAATGTTTGCGAAACCTTTGCAATTAAAAGGCCATTCGGCGCTGACTAGCAATGATTTGTCTAGTTAGGTAAAGAAGTAACCTAGAAATCAAATCTAGCAAAACAATGTAAGCCTACGACAATATAGGTAAAACCTATTTGTTAAAATTGTCCAAAACTATGTTGAGATTATATTTTCAAAATAATATTCAGTAAAAATATAATAATAAACAATTTAAATTAATTTAAATGTAAAACAATATCCTTTAAATATGAATAAAGTATAACCCATTAATGTAAAAAAAAACAGTCTGTCGAAATAAAGAACTGCGTATAAAGGTTTAATATTGTTTATACATTTGTAAAAGAAATAACATGAAATGTCAAGGATTGAACATGAAAAGCACTCTTGTATAATGAAGGACAGTAATTTTAAATTCAATATGCTGGAGCTAAAGTAATATTCTGTCTTGTCACAGTCCCTTGTCAAGAAGCATGGAATTCTCTTTTATTGGCACAAATATTACATTTTTGCTACCCTTGTGTGTTAAACCTGCCTTCCTTGTCTAAGTGGCGAACATTGATCTAGACAAGATTGCTTCAAATCAAGTAATAAATAATAACACAAGTTAACCCTGCGTGGTTCTCACGCCAACCCCCTTGTTACGGCTACACACATAATTTTCAATTTCAAGTACGATAGCATGCCTGAAGTTAGTAAATAATAGGCTATTAAATGTCTAAACCGAAGTTTAAATTACTAAGTTTATGAAATAACAGTAGTTGGATTAAAAGTTAAAAAATATAATGACTCAGGCTTAGTCCTAAACACTAAATAAACCTAGAAATACAATTTGTTTCAAATTATTAATAAACAATCGAGTACTAAAAAATAAATAGCCTAAGTATTAAAAAGAAAATTATTGTACCAATAATAAAAATCTGAAATCTCTTAATTTATTTATAGACAAGTAAAGACTATTGATAGACCTAAGCCTTCTTTTAAATTGTTTGTAAATAGCATTATCTTCCCTACTAATTTGACACCATACCCTTTAGAACAAAGTCACCACACCCATATAAAATACAAAGAAAACATGTGAATATATGTTAATTGCAGGTCTTAGAATCAATAAAGTTTTCAATTTATTGTAGTAATTGAAACAAATATAAATTTTTTAATGAAATATGCCCTTTTTATTTTTGTTAAACAAGTTTACTTATGCTACTTTATTTATGTATTTTTTACTTTGCTAATATTCGCTCCATTTCTGTCTTTCCGCCGTTTTGAGGTTTTCCAACAAGGTACAACAGATAACAATACAGATATGAATACTAAATGCTGAGGTACTTTGTATTCAATAATTAGTAGTTTTTTCAACAATAATCTTATACATTTTAAATTTAATTAGTTAAAAATGGAGGGAAACCAACTGTTTTAATATAAACCTTAGAAAACCTTCCATTTTATAAAGATAATACAAAAGACACAATGTCTTTTAAAATGTTGACGAAAACAATTATTTACTTAAATCGGTCCTACATCTAGGAAACAATTTTTTTTCTTAGTTTGTTTACAAATTATACTTAATATTTTGAATTACCATCTATTGTGAAACCATTAACTTAATAATGTGTAAGCTTTTTTTTAAAAAAAACTACGAAGTAAAACTTCTTCTAAATTTAGTTCTTCCATATTTATTCATTCTAATTGTAGAGCTATTTGTTGGTATCGATCTGTAAGGTTAGCTCATATAAGGTAACTTAGTTCTATACAAAAAACTAGTCAGCCTTTTTGAAGCTGGTTGTACACATTTTAAAAGTTACTTATTAAATATTAGTTAATATAATGAGAAGACGTAAAATAATCTTTATAAATAATTGTTTATAGTATTTTAGTAAATAAAAATATGTTTTATCTGAGAATCAATTTGTGGTACAAATTTATTTTAAATGTAATTGAATACTGTAAAATAACCGTAATTTATTTACTGTCCTTTTTTAAAGGGAATGAATAGTTAAAAACCTTAAGCTGATAAAATAGCAGATGTTTAAAACTATAAAAGTTAGTTTCAACTTTAATAGACCTATTTATTTATCTGTACATTTATAGTTCATTCAACCTTCCAAGTTTCCAACACTTATTCTGTCGTAATTCACTAAGAACAAAAAACTAAAAGAAATTCACCAAATTCAAATTTCTCCACTATTCAAAATATAGTTTTTGTATTATTATGTATACTAGTCTTGTACTATGTATTATGTACATGAACAGCTACAAGTTACGTTATGCAGAAATCAAAAAGTGGAAACAATTATTTGGAGCATCTTATTTATTTACTTAATCAAATAAAATAGAGCTGTAAGTAACATAACTCAAACGTTTACTAACTCAAACGCGTTTCAACGGAAATGTCGCCACCTTCAGTGATGCACGAGTTACAATAATCGACCTATAACTATAGTTTTAGTTTAAATGTTGTAGCTAATAGTTATAGTTTGATTATTGGGATCACCCGCCGTACAGCCCGGACTTGGCGCCGTTCGACTACCCCTGCACATGAAGCGCGTGCTAGGCGGCAAGCGTTTTGGATCTGACGATGAGGTGAAAAATGCTTTGACATCGTGGCTATCGTCACTGGCGGGAAGTTTCTTTGAAGAGGAAGTAGAAAATCTGGTTACAAGCTTCGACAATGTTTGAACATTGACGGAAACTACGTATAAATAGTCTTTCATGTAAAATAAAATTGGCATGAAAAAAAATTTTTTAATAGTTTTTTTTTTTTTCTAAAATGGAACTTACTTTACGAATACGACTTGTATTATTAAAGTAAACTTAAATTGTCTACAAATAGTTAATATAAGATTAATAAAACATGTATTAAATCAATATTTTTTTAGATACAAACATAACGGCCAACTAGATTAAACTAATCGATTATAGCTAAGTTTTGGTAAAACAAAGTTTATTAAATTCGTTCAGGACATTTATTTGTAAAGTATCAATTAAAATGTTCGGATAAATGTTAATTAAAGATTCAACCAATCACGTAAAATAACAACCAACGCATCATGACAAAACTCATAATAATTTCACACGTCACATTAGGAAACTTTCACACGTACTTTACAATATGAGGATATTTCTATCTAATTAGTGACTAGATTCAAATCATAATTAATGTTGTCATTCATTTACAAAAAGTAGGACAAATACTTCAAACTACAAACTATTTACATTTCCGATTGTCCTACTTTTCTAACATATAATTATTATGATCTAAGAACTAGTAGCCTATTTGAAATTGTTTTCATAAAACGTATCTAGCTAAATTGTGTAAACTTAAATTGAACCTAAAGCTTTTTTATTATATTTGTTTATTATGTATTTACTACAAATACAAAGTTCACTGCAATGAATGGCTTCAACACATTAACCCGCACTACTCACGTAGTTACACTACAATTACATCACTACACCAAGTCCAACGGTTTAATCATTTTTAGTCTCCGTACCATGGTAGTCATGACTCGGCTCTGAATGAACATCGGAATTAATATTATTTTGAAGCTTATGCTCATCCTTCCATGCGCTCGATCTTATGACTTCGGTGACCATATCCATCTTAACATCTTCATGTAAGTCATCGTTACGCACATACCACGGTCAACGATGCCCCTCAGCACACTATTCTGAAATGTCTGAATCACTTTAATATTGGTCTTTTCTTGTCCCAAAAGCCAATAAATACTTCTATATTCCAAGTTTAGTTATGTTCTTTTCATTTTGACATGCGCTTTCCAATTCAACCTTGAATCTAGAGTCATTCCCAAGTATTTAGCTTCTAATTTAGATGGAGTAACTAGCGTGTTTATATATTGTATTGGAACATTAATGACTGTTTTATTTGTGACGTTTATGTGAGTAGATTTTGACTCATTTAGTTTCATACGCCATGTTTTCATTAAAGTAAGACAATGCTTTTCAAATTATAATATTACTACCTTGGTTCTGCCAAAGTCTAAGTTTCTGTAGTTTATACACAATGCAGAGTAGTTGGCCAAACACTGAATTATAAACACCGGAGTTGCATAGACAGCGCCAATGTAATGAGTTAATTAGCTATAAGTTAACATAATCTCTTCATCAAGTCTATAAAGCTAACATAGTTTAAGGAAAAATACTTAATTTATAAAACTTTGTAGGATTAACAACAATGGGATAATCATTTTACAGTAACAAAGTACTTACATTTTTTTAACGACCCACATCCTCTTCTTTGATACAATTTATGGAACCAATAATATTTGGGATGTAGAAAAACACACGGTAAACAACTAATGACATTTTTATACGCATTGTGAAATTATTAGTTTATAATATATGTGATTTTCTAATACATGTATATATAAAATATGAAAAGTCTCTTGTTTAAAGTAACATAAAAAGGAAACAAAAGTTACTTGTAAAAACGTAAAATATATTTTTAGCACTGAATTGAAAATAGTTTTTTCAATACAAAATGTGTTTATTTAAAAGAAGTAAGGCTTTTCTGTATTGTTATCTTAAATCACGAAAAAACTAGTAGGTGCACAAATTACTTTAAAATTAACTACAGTAAAAAATAATGTCAATATTCATGTAACAATCGAGATTAAGCTATTGATATTCATTCTGTGTTTATGTAATTTATACTGCGTACTCTTATAACTAGTTTTCATCGATAAATTGTGTTAAATAAATCAGGGTTTTTAATTTAAAAAAAAAATTTTTGTTTGCATTTGCGTTTTTGCACAGTAGAATGAAAACTAGTAGAATGAAAGAAGTTAAGTACTTAACTACTGCCAAAGGTGTTATTTTCGGTTCTGCCTAAGTTATCCCCGTGCGAGGCGGAACTAACCGAGAAAGCTAACATTGGTACTACAAGTAGTAATGAATACATTATTTTGTAAACTACGTACTAATTTTATTGTGTATGAGAAGATAGGCTATGGTAGGTAATTGATTTGACGATGCATACTTTCGATTGAAATTTTAGAAGGGGAAATGTATGAACACACAAATACTAACATTTTTATCTAAATAAAACTTGCAGTTTGTCGTATGTGGGACTTGCACATCCTGTTTTTTTTTTTTTTTTTAATATGTTTGGAGTAATGTAATAATAAAATGAAAATAAGAGAGAATTTATGAATGTATCAAAGTTGATTATCAAACAAGCAGAATTTCGAATTGTTACAATTTTTATTTTGTTTGACTGTTTGAAAATATTGCTTATGATGTTTAATGGAGAGGATGTATATTTTCCCTTAGGAGGAAGGAAATTGTTCTGTAAAAATCATATTTCATCAAAGTAAAAACAAATAAGATACTCTAATCTGTAATTTGTTCAGCATTGACTTTGAATTCCAGAACATATTATAAAACGTGCGACACAGAGCATTGAGACAGGGTTTATTGTAGAAGGCAGCACATCTGAAACCAGTCAAGTGCTACAATTAATGTTAAGACATGAGTAAAACTCAACAGTTGAAAACCAAAGACATGACATTGCAGAATGATCTTTGACCGAGTCTCAGGTTTAACAATAAATAGTCTATGTCCGAAGTACAACCATTGTGCCTCGTGAGAAGTAAACCTTTAGAAAGCGAGTGTGTTCTCTCTTGAGACGTGTCACTTCCAAACAAAGAGTACGCGTTAAATTTAGTGTGTTCCTTTTTAATTCCATTTTATAGAAATTTACTGTAGTAAATATTACATAAGTGCATAACTAAATTTATATTAATATTTGAGGACCATATTGGTGAGAATTCTCATCATTCGCTGCCTGTATCGTCAGCGATTAACTCGGCCATGAAACTACATAGTACTTGCTTGCCCACGACTATTCCAACAATGTGGTACACTTTCATTTTATTTTGAAAATGTTTTGCTTACCTAGCCATAGAAGTCACGTTTAGCAGGGCTTATATCTAAACACTATATTTTCATTTGTTTTTGTTTCAACTTTCCCTGTAGAGAAATCAGTAGTAGTAGAAAATGTACACGAAAAAACACTTTTTCCTATCTCCCAAGTTTTCAAAAATGTTTAAAACATTTTCAGTTTCGAAACATCATGTTTTTTTTTTAACTGAATACTTTCCAGAGTGAAAGTGAATGCTGCCTTAGAGCACAAATCAAATCGACTGTAAACGTTTTTTCCTCCAGCTGCTATTTTAAGAAGTCTTTTCTGCCCCACTAATAGGGTAAACTTATCATCCGGGAGCGGAAAAGTGTCCATATAAAAAGCATTGAGTTTACTTTGTCGCCCTTCTATAGGTAAGCTCTAAAGTATGTTTAATGCTTTTTAAAATGGGCACCTTTTCGCCCGCTAAATCATATTTTGGTAAAACAGCAGCTAAAAGTAACAATGCACCAATGCTTCGTCGTCTGTGTATTCTTAACATAACATCCATTGTTTTTATAAATATGAATGCCCATGTTTTAATAAAGTTTCTTCCATAGTGGAATGCAAATTATTTACCAAAATGATAGCTGGAGGAAAAATGTTGTGTGTATACGGGAAGAAAGTATTATAATCGCTCTCAAGAAAATGACCGCCCACACTGCGATCGTGCGGTAACGATTCCTTTCGGGGCGACAAAGTGATACTTTTCTGCTTTAAGACACAAATAACTATTTCACACCAGTAGTGTGGCTAGTTTAACTTTATTTAAGTTAGAGTTTAGCATTAAATTATAAGATACAAACATATACCGTCTGCTAACTCGAAATTGTTTTAGTTAAAAAATATGGTTCATTTTAACTTAAACATGTTTGTGAAATTCTGGTTATAAATGTGTCTCGAATATTTTTTAATGGCAAATGAAGTATTCAATTTATTTTATATAGAGAAAACTTGCATGCTTCTAAAAACATATTGTTATTTTATTGTTGTTTATTATAATATTAAAATATTCATATTTTTTTAAACTTAAACTTATGCAGAATAAATATAATATATATAAATATACTTTTCTCGTTTAAATAACTTGATGATATTTTTACCTATTTTCTTATTAAATATCATATGTTTTGTTTTGTTCTATTATTTGCCATTCTACTTACCCAATCAGACATTTTATTCCAAATTGAAGTTTACTTATTTAAAAAATATATATTTATATAAAGACGAGTTTTCGGTAAACTATGTCATTTGAAAAAGTAGATGAATTATTTTATAAAATTTTACCCCGCAGATCAACGTAATTTTGTATTATAAAACGTTTAACCAAAGACACATTTACTCGGAAGTGTACGCATATTTCATAAAGAGATACCATCATGGCTTTAAATGTTAACTTTGTTAATGCCGAGAGTATGAAATAAAGCCAGAGAAAAAGTAATATGAATCTGCTTTATACATTTTAAAAGCAAGCAGCGCGCTTTGTGAATGTTTAATTTCAAATTAAAAGGTTCTTGTTGTGTTTAATAAAATCAACTCATCCCCACAGTCGCCTCAACTGAGGCACGGAAATAACCTTTACAATTATTCAAACGTTATTACAAAACCACGTCAAATTTTACGAAGAATGTTTCCGAAGTCGTGAAAAGTACATCTAGAAGTATATTTCTTGCAGTTAACATAAATGTATAGACTAAAATGTATTATTTTATAAATACATGCATTTTTATAAAACGAAGAACAAAAATAATTAAATGTTAACAACAGTTTTGAAAACGCCGAAATTTAAAAAATATAAATAAAATGATTATGCCTAGTTAAATTTAAAACAAGTGTTATGTAAACAAGAGTAAGTAATAATTCCATCGCCATAAATTCAACATAAATTTGAAAAGAATTAAAATAGAATTTTATAATAAAGCGTACAATAAAATCAACATTTAAATGATTATTAACAATTAATTACGATTTTCTTGGAGAATGAATGATAGTGCAGAAATATCCTTAAGCTTTCTGCAGTTTTTAACCTATCCTGGAATGGAAACACAAAGTTTTAGCATCACTGCAGTTTCTACATAGAAGAAACTAAAATTAACAAAAAGTATTCTAGTTGTTTTTTCTGCAATAAATCAATAAAAAATAGTTTCCTTTTAATTTGACAATATTATGGAAACGTATTTAATTTGTATATTAAAAACAAGTTAATATTTCAATTGATATTATTTTTAAATGCTGAATTTCGATATTTCAACCAAAACCGTAAGTTTCAAAATTATGAAAGAGAAATAATATCGTAGGTGAGGTAGTTGTAAGAAACAAGTAAAGTTGATAACAATCAAGTAAGCGACTCAAATAAATCTTATAAATGTTACTTACCACAAGCCGTGCCAGAAGTTTTATCAAAGTTGATGTTAATAATAATAATAATAATACCTTAAACAAACTAACCATCAACTCCTGTAAAAGCGAGTAAATAAAATATAATACAACAGCTGATTTCACCCATCATCTATCTGTAATACTTAAACAAAACCCAAGATTAGATTATACTTTGGGGTTATATTTACAAGTTTAATACTTATAATTTCCTGTGAAGTTGATTTTTTCAAATATTAGTTATAGAACTAATGTATGCTATAATACGTTAAAAGATTTGCTTTGAGGTTATAAACTGTATATAAATACAACCTTTTATCACAATATACTCGATTGTACAAATTTAAAGAAGATAAATATATATATTTATTCGTTTCTATAATAACAATAACTTCTAAATCATTTGATCTATCAATATTAAATAAAAAGTAATTAAAAGAAAGTATTTTTATCTTTCTTTAAATAATATAATAACATATATAAAAAATAAAAATTTTAACAAATAGGCTTACAGTTATATAATCCTTATAATTGTACACATTTATTTACCGAGTTAAAAATCCCCTCAACATAGTTAGGTAGGCCTAGGTAAAGTCTGTTGTTTTTAAATAGTATTTTTTTTAAATGATGTATTTCTGATGAGTATCTAATTAATCTGCCTGTGATTTTCACGAGGGATTACTGACAATAACAATACCCGGTATAAATTATACATTAATGGTATCTACCAGTGAAAGATGTGACAGCTCCCGAACACAGTTGTCCGTACATTGTATATGAATGGACAATCATATTTCCTGTTGAAATTTTCCTGTAAAATGATAAATAAAATAGAAATAACATTTATTCTACATCCACATGTGCGTAGCACAATAATGCATCTCTACAATATTTAAATGATAATAGGAAACAAATATACAAAAAGTATTTACATAAAACTATAATATGAAAATTTTTATAAACATGACCACGTTAACTAGTTACACAGAATACTTTCTAACATTTGTACGAGATATGGAAACAAAGCAAGAAACAATACTTTCACAGAGAAAAATAAAATCACAAAAAGTGTTTTTTTTTTGTTTTAATATACTGATGAAATAAAAATAGCATTGTATAATTATTTGATAATAATAACAACATTTTCTTTCATTTAAAACGAACCGCTCTCAAATTGGCCCAGTATATTTCCAGAAATAGGTATGAATAGGGTCGAAAAATATTTAAGGGTGTAGTGAATTATTATTTAAGTAAGATTTTAAATTTTTGTGTAATTTATTCGCATCCAAAAAATCGCATTTCCGTTGAATAAAAATTCCACGAAGGAACCCTAAATATAATAACAAAGTTAGTTACCAGCAGACGTTGTTAGATGATGTATTGCACAGTTGGCGCTAGCTAAGCCTTCGTTACCATGAATTATAACACTAACACCATTTATAATTAGATATATCCAACAACTGTAGCGATAAATCGTCCTAAGTTAAAAGAGTCTCGGGATAACAGCAAGATTTAGAATTGTAGGGAACGTCGAGCGAAGCGAAACAGTTTAATTTGATAAGTAGCCCCGGACACTTCGAAACCAGACATCTTACTAAATTTATTCTTTCACACTTAATCCGTGTAAAGAAAACCTTGAACCTATGAGTCAAGGACAATTCTATGAAATGCACGTATATAATTCAGTAAAACCTGTCATATATTATTTTTTTACTTGTTTGTGGTCGGATAGCATACTCATACGAATCCATCAACCGTAAACAATTACAGACTTTGAAAAATTGGTTTCGTAGGGTGAGCCTGTTTTTTAGGAGGTTAAAATGCGGTGTGTGTTAACATACAATGAATTCTGCAAAGTCGTGTCATCTATCTACTTTAAAATAGTTAATTAATCATCATAAAAAATACATCGTATGTCTTTAAAGGTTTATCGTGAAGATCTGCCATTCATTGAAAACCTTGGGTTTTAATTTGCTCTGTTTGATATCCTTTTAAACATTCAAGTACAGAGCAGCAACAAATGATTTTCAAACTCCATTTTTATATAGTTTTTAATTTCCTGAAATGATTACATTTAAGAGGAAATTACTACCTATCCATTAGAGCAAAGATTGATAAACAATCTTGGTTTCTTCATATAAATGTCTTTTAAAATGGAAACTGTTTTTATTTTCTTAAAACAGTGTGAGGGCACTTTTGTATAACTAGATATTTAATTAGTTAACTCGGCGGTAGTTTACATAACATTAACTAGCGTTATTTTTACATAAATATTTTTTAATATAATTAATTGTAGTTACAAGTTTGGTTCCTTGTTATTATACATTTACAGCCATTAAATTTATTTTTCACTTTTAGTAGAAAAATTACCAGTAAGCTTCTAATATCCACAATAATTTCCCAAGGCACATCTTTTAATATATATTTTTGGATCTTTTTAATTTTTTTCATTTGAAAATTTAATTTAATTTGAAATTACTTCCGTTCGCATTAAAATATTGAAGTATTGAAATCTTGTGAACATTCTAAAAATTTTACCCCCACTTTTGATGACTTTTCTCGACGTTTTCGAGGTCTCTGAACACGATAAAGCAATACAATATGTTGTATCCTCGTGTCTGTATGGACATGTCTGTCTGTCTGTGGACACGATATAAGCACTCACAGACGTCGGCGTCGTAGAAAACTTATGGTGGTGCCAAAATCTTCGTAATTTTATTGCGGAGAGTTGAAAAGTTTTTGAGCTTTGTAGCGTGACAAGAACGTGTCGTGCGTGACAAAAACGTCACATTTTTTAGTATTTAAAAAAACACGAGCCGAAGTCTCGAAAAAATATTCCATCTTGTTTATATTATATTTGTATAAATCTGTAACTGTACTCAAAATAACTATCCATTTTCGCCAATAAAATATGGTTATGTTTAGAATTAGATAATTTGTTTCAAATTTAAATTCAACTACAATTATTGTTCTAACTATTATTTGGTCCAAATTATTGATATTTTTACTTCTATTATGATATTTGTAACTTATTTTAGCTTTGAAACATATCTATATTGTGGAGTTAAGTTAGTTGGAGGATGGGTTTACAGTATTATTCAACTGTATTCAAACAAAAATGTTACCCTCATCTTCCTGCATCTGCATAGGCTATACAAGTTGTCTTTTTTAAATAGACCACTATTGGTAATTGGGAACCTTATCTTGTTCAAGGAAAAAGAAGGGAAGAGCCACCATTTAAAGTTTGCTGTCAGATTTATAGTTTACAAGATACCAATGGTAGCCCATTTAAAAAAGACACTCTGTATATTTTATGGTATTTAATACATACCATTTTCTTAAATTTAAATGGTTAAGAACCCAGAAAATTAGTGTTGTTCTTGTCCTTTTTGTCCATAGTAATATACTGCATAAAACCTCTTTAAAAATTAGTCATATTACTAAAAATATAAAAAAGTTTAGGTTTTGTTTCTATTTAGGGTGAAACCACGGGCATGGTTGTCCAAAAACAAGATAGAGACACGATGTATGTACGAATTTTTACTTAAATTTTCTTGTTACATCCTGCCATTCCTGTTAAAACAACTGTCACTAACAGAAAACCCCAAAATAAAATTAATTTGGCAAAAAATAGAAAACAGGATAAATAACTAGATTTTATTTCCAATAAATTTTGTATTTTTTTACACCCGTTATGAACTGGAAACTTTTTACTATTTTGCTTTAAATGTATATTTTCGCAGAACTTATAGTAAATTTTACATACTGTAAAAATTTGTGCTAATAAATATATATATTTATTTAATATTGAACATA
The DNA here is from genome assembly GCA_018207615.1 of Philaenus spumarius. Classification (NCBI taxonomy): domain Eukaryota; kingdom Metazoa; phylum Arthropoda; class Insecta; order Hemiptera; family Aphrophoridae; genus Philaenus; species Philaenus spumarius. The sequence continues at coordinate 20,326 of JAGFPH010002311.1, read as the reverse complement.
AAAATATCATTATTTTGTTTTTTTAAACAGAACTTAAAAATTCCCCTTTAGGAAAAACGATGTCGTTAGAAGGTTCTCTTAAAACAAAATAAATGGATGTATTATTCATCTTAATGCTTTCCAAGTCATATTTTCAAAAAGTAATTTAACGAAGTTAATTTAAACAAAGCAGGAAGTGTCTCTGAATCCCTAAATGATGCTGGAGAACGAAAAACAGACATCATGCAGAGCAGGTGTGGAGGCTAATGTTATGCACGGTGCAACTAAAGTAGGCGAGCAGATCAGAATACTGATAAGGCTTAGGGAACGCTGAGTTTTAAAATAACATTCAGATGTAATCGCAAATTTTACTCTAGGAATAAAGAGGAAACTAGGAATGAAACTAAAGAGTGTTAAAATTTTAATTTATAATTAAATTTATTGTTTTCCTTAAATGTTCATCGAATACATATTTGCATCTCTATGTAATTTCAATTAATCTGCATTACTATTGAGTATGCAATAGCAATCAAGTTGAGGGTTGGTTATGCATTTTTATTTAATTGAATTTATTAATTATGACAGTAACTTGTACTAGTTTTTCTTTACTGGGAGTGATAAATGTCAATTTAGAAAGTTGAAATTACCAACGGGTTAATAATATATCTCAAGCTTTCAATACACCTGATGATTATCATTGAACTGTCTAATTGCGGGTTTGGGTAGAATATTAGCATTTTAAAATTGTATAGCATTTTAAAACTGTTTAGAACTATATGATGTTTGCTTAGGGTAAAAACAAAAAACACTAGAATCGAAAAGAATTATAATTATTACGACAAATATATCAAAAATAAAGATTAGTCCCTACAACTTTTCACAAATTTTACCCAATTTAAGTTTCTAGTTCAGATAAAATCAAATTATGTTCTGAAAGGTTCGGGTTGTTATTCTTGACTGTTTACAATTTACAAGTAGTTAGCTCAGTCTTTATCCTCACTGCAGTACGAGGTTAGTAAAATGCATAACATATTGAGAATTATGTTTCAAGGTTCTCCTTACCTTCCTGAATGCCTCTATATGAAATCATAATTTGTTGTAATTTAATGATTTGTATAAATAAATATTATGGATATTCAAACAGATAACTTCAAACAATAATGGATAAATAACTTCAAACGTGTTTCAACGACAATGTCGCCATCCTCAGTGATGCACGGGCTACAAACTTTAGTTAGTTGTCGTTGAAACGCGTTTGAAGTTAGTAAACGTATTTGTTGTGAGAGTTTGAGTTCAGTTTTTATTTTATCTAATTACTTTCTCACAAGTCAAGCTTAATAGTTATTTATAGATATTCAAAAATCCGGACTCGTTTAGTGAATATTATAAGGTTGCTCTAATATGCGTATAAAACGTTGAGTTTACTCGCATTTTAAATCAATAACGTTTACATCATTACTAGAGAACGAAACAAAATAAAACGTCTGAGAACATAAATTAAGCTACGCCAGGCGTACTTGTGCGATTAGAGGTTATAGGAAGTGGGGAAGGGTTTGACGTGGTAATGATGCAACCCCTATCCGGGTTTAATTTCCTGTTCTTGATTCCCTAAGCTATCTGTTTTCCGCTCAAATACTTCGCTCCGCAAATGTAAAGTAAGTGGTTTGTTATCAAAATTTAGTAAATTTGAACTAAGCTTTACATATAAATTTTGTTCTGTTCAAGTAAATATTAATTAAATAAATATTCATAATTGATTATATTAAACTTTAAATTGCTTATATTATAAGACGAAAAAAGAGTTATTACGTCAAAATTAGCAATTTTGTAAATACAATATTCAATATTCTCTACAGGATTGCGTAAATAATAATGTATGTGTTGGTTAAAGTACGATGCATAAAGTAAGACACAAGGACACAAGGTATTCTAAAAAGCAAAAGGTAAAGATACATAAATTTTTTGTACACATTTTATTAGAACAAAATATTATAACTTGGTTGTTATTGAAGATAAATTAAAAACTTCCTTTTTATGTATCTTATATCGACCTTATATTTAAAAGTTTATACAACTTGATAAAAATTACGTTTTGTTAACTTGTGGGACACTCTGCAAGTAGCTGAGGTTAAAGTTTTTTTAAATAAGCGATCGAACATTTTTATATTTAAATCATTTCCTGAAATATAAAGCCGTTTCCATACTTTTGTAACACTCTGTATAGTGTTTATCCATTCTTCTAATTAGATAGTCATGTACTTTACTTACAACGTGGTCATATACAAGTTATACACGAAGTCACGCCTATTCTTTTTATAATAAAATATATCGTATAAGCAATCAAATTAATCAACATAATATTATTAACTATTTAATCCAAAATTGAAATGAATAAAAAATGAATACTTAACTACTTTGCTTTATTTAACGTAATGCATTGTTATAATAAACACTTTAATGTTTACTCCATTCCTTCAACAGTTACATTCTCAAATAGGAAATTCTAAGACTGACATTCGCTGTATGAAATATTTATGAAGAAAACATGGCACCGATCCGCATAAAAAAAAAACAATGTGTAGCTATTGCAAAAAAGATCATGTATATCATTCCAGGCCGAAAATGCATGACAATATGGGCGTTGATTGTTATGGAAAACATTGACTTCATACTGTGAAAAGGCATAAAACAGCACCACATTGTGTTTCGACCAACTCTGAAATGAAACTGTTTTATAAAACCGAGGGAGTTCTATTTGGTTATAATTTACTACATCGATAGTAAGATAAAGTATCGAATTACTCGCAATACAGATTTTTATTGGTAAAATGAATCAAATCTTGCCTAGATTTAAATAAAAATATCCTAAATATTCTCGTAATAGACCTACTAAATTACAAACAGGAAAATAAGTACGTATATTTTATATAGATATTACTAAAACTACATTCCCTATTTTGTTTAACCTTTTACGAATGTGCCAAGCATTGCAGTTTGGACAATTTGTCTTATCATTAGACGGTAAAGTTTGGTAAATAATTTGTAAACTATAAAGATAATTATTTCAAAATAAATTTACCACTTATCAATGAAAAGAAGGATTTTTAACTATGATTAACCAAAAAGGTCCATTAAAAAAGCAAACCTGTGTGAAAATCCATTTATCTACCAACCGATATTTAAAAATCAGATTTTTATGCGCTAACTTGCGATACCATTGCTTACTTCACACGTCTACCCCTGTAGTTGTGAACAACATATATAATTCATCTATATTTTAGGCTGAAAGTTTCTGATATATTATATAAACAGGAATTTGAACATTACTCACAAAATAAAAACCTGCTTTAGAATATTAATTTTGAAATTAGTAAACGTTTTAAATGTGGATCCTCCTGGAATAAATACGGAGAAATTATGGAATTTTATTTGTTTAAATCGTAGGTTATTTCTTCGAATAAATCTAATCAATAATTAAACATATATTAGGCAGACGTTTAGTTATGTAGAATTTCTTGTGTATATTTAATATAAGAAAACTTAATTAATCAAAACCTTAAAAGTTGATGATAAATAGTTAGGTCAAAATTGTAATTATTAAATAGTTTACGATATATTAAAAAGTTTTAATAATATAGAGGAAAACGAAACAGTACGCCTTAAAAAACCCTTTTTTAAATTAGAGGTACATATTATTTCAAAGTATGGAATAAAAATTAGTGGAAATGCCACCCAGATGTACACTAAATGTCAGTTTATAGGGGTTAGTAACCATTCCCTTTAGATTGGTGTATGAAATGTACACAGAAAATGCTCAGTTTTCAGGTAATTTGGATTAAAAACGTAGGCTTACTACTCCTTTTAGGTTCAAACACGCAGGAAAGTTCTAACGATTCTAAAATGGCAATTCAAATACTTAACTTTGTATTTATTGCTTATACTTTATGGTTTTTATACCCAATTTCTAATTTACCAATAACATTGAAATAAAGACTCTAAGATGTTCCAAGATTCTACTAAAATACTTAAATTTGCAATTTCCGATAAAACTAAATTATTTCACTTTCCCACACTCAAGGTTGTTGAATACCAATTTTTCATTCATTTTAGTAGTGGAAATTAAAATGTAATTTGATGCTACCGTGTAGTTTATTATAAATTTATAGCTTTTTTTCTTAGTGTTTGCCGTGTATCTTAGTTCTTCCAAATTTGACAGATCCTTTCTTGTCATTAATTCATGCAAGGAAAGACGGAATAACGGCTTCAATTGCTGGTGCAAGAAACTGTTATAATTTTACCTGTAGAAATGTAGACTAGAATATGAATGAAAGCAGACTTATCGAAAGGATAAAGACACTCGAACAATGTGATACAGTTGGACGTAGGTTCGAAACCTGGTTATTCCTGTTCTTACACTGCTCCCCCGTAATCTGGCGTAAATTAAAACCGTTTACTGAAATGTAGATTCAAATATTTTATCCTACAGTTAGTCACTTCATGCAACAATCATCGATGTTTTATTATATGTCGAGATTATCTTCATGTCATGCCGCGATTCGTTCCAAGGCAGTCAAATTACTTTAAAACCAGTTTTTAAGTCACCTGGTTCGTTTTTGCATTGCAGATTGTCGGTGTTTTTAAGTGTTATACTTTTATCTTTATAAAGGGTTGGAAAGTATGTTGTTATTATACAATGGACAAACAGGTTTTTTGTCTTCTTGTAAGAGTTAGGCAGATCGCGTGTGAGAATCATGTAGAAAGAACAATCAA